>JAOYMZ010044412.1:0-14788 GCA_025802335.1 Pinguicula primuliflora | reverse complement strand
GGTGACGACCCTAGCAGAATGAGATCCATTTCCCCTCCCCCCTCCTCCTCCGCCGCCGTCCCGACGGAACCTCTCCCGGAAGAGGCTCAGCCGACGTAGCTCAGCCACCACCGCCACATCAGCAACGCGCATTTTATCCGCGTCCCACGGGCAATGCGCCTCCTGAAGGCTAAGGTACGCCTTCTTCATTGCCGACACGGCGTCGAACACCTGCCCCATCAGCATTTGAAGCTCCATTACTCTTGGCGGATCTTCGATGCCGTCGGCGTTGCCGGCGAACTCCAATTCCTCCTCTTCTTCTCCATCCTCTTCCTCCTCCGCGTCCTGGAAGCCGTTGTCGGAATCTTCTTCCAGCCTGGAGACGCCGGCAAGTGGGTGAAGGAGGCATGAAGTTGTGACACGTTGGATCAGATCGGAGAAATTCGAGACCTTGCTGGCCATTCTCTTGCGTCCTCGCTCGTTTCTCGAAAGTGCAACAATTTTGGTAGTTGAATTAATTAATGAGTCGGAATAATTCCCAGCGAGTCCGGTCCAAATAGAGCACCACGAACCACCGAGGAGCCATGTTTTAAAAAGCAAGAATGATACCCATTTTGTAATTATTTTTATTTTTTTGATCTTTTTTATTTATTTTTTTTTTTTGCGTACTGCAATGTATCCTACCGGCCGCCAGCCAGTAGACTAATCCTCCGTCCCGGATGAGCACACTAAGTAGTAAAGGACTGGCCAAATGTTTCTCTCCATTCACATGGGTGAGAATCGAACTCCACAACTCATCTTTTTTACTCTTTACAAGCATATAATCGCAAAATACTATCACAAATTAAATTTTTTATTTAAATTGCAAAATAATATCACGGATGACAATGAGTACAGAAATATGGAGTCCCATCTCCTCCCAGACAACTCCTGCAAGACAATTCCACTCATTTTCAGGACAATTAATCTAGACCATCAATTTTAATCGAACAACCACAGATTGAAGGTAGAATTTAAAATTAGATTGGGTAATTGCAACTCATTCTTCTCGCCCCCGACCTCCCGTGTCCGTCTTCATCAACGCAATCTCCGGCCACAACCATTTCATCAGGCAATTCGGTGACTACCATCCACTGACGACAATCAAGCTGCTAGCGGCGGCGTTATTCCTAAGTTTGTGTTATTTCTGCTTCGATAATAGTCCCAACTCAATTCCATGTGAGTTCTGAGTTCCCTTTGTTTTACTTTCTCCTGATGTATTGACTACATCAGAATCTATAATTTCTAAATCGTATAAGGAGATGGAAGATTTTTAAAGATCTCTTCAAATATCAGCAACCAGACTGTGATACCTTTAGATGAAGAATGGTCATAAATGTTGGGAAGCTTGGGAATATACGGTCAGATAGTAGTCTGACCAGTGCCGTTCCAGCCGCCTCATCAAGGATTAGAGCTAGCCAGGCGGCGGATTCGGCAACGTCTTCGATTTTGTGTATGTAAGATTTTCACCAGAAGGCAACCTGGGAAGAATAAAAAAACAGGGAACTCTTGAACAAAAAGAGAATTGAGAAATTGTAGAAAACAACTCAACCTTGTACGAAAAACTGTGGAATGGAAGGTCGAGAGTGAAGAAAATGAATTGGCTAAAACAGGGATCTTGGTTCTTGTGAAAGGGCAAAAAATCCCCAAAAGTGGGTTGCAGAAAAAGGTGGGACTTGTATTTGAGGAGCAATTTATCTGGACCGTCCGATTAAATTGGACGATCCAGATTAATTTGTCCCTGATATAGCCTCATTGTCCCTGATTTTATGTCTGGGAGGAGAAGGGGACTCCAAGATCATTACTGTAGTTCAGGACATTCGTTATTACCACTGGATGACTAAAAATCAATTATCATCGAGTCTGCAATCTTGCGAATCAAAGGAAGGGGCAAAATACTATCCCCAATTTCATAAGTTGACCTGCGAACCACAACAATACTTTGTAGGGGAAGGGGTTAACTATTCATGAAAAAAAGGAGTGGAAAAAATCATTTTCGCTCCAGATTTAGCTGCTGGACCTGACAAATTGATCTGGAGAATTTCTATCAAAGGGAACTTCACGGTTGCCTCAGGATATGGACTGATTTCATCGATTCATTGGGATCCCCCTGACAGAATCTGGCATGTAATGTAAAAGCTTCCGATTCCAGTACGCACAAAATTGTTCCTATGGAAATTTGCGCAAGGCGCCCTATGAAAAAAACAGGAAAGATATCGAAGAGGACTGACAAACTCGTCCAAATACCATTTTTGTGGTCATCCTGAATCTCTCCTACATGTCATGAGGGATTGTTATAGAAGCCGAAGAGTGTAAACACTAATCTACCTAATCTGCCAATCTCATTCTGGTCCGAGATAAATTCACTAAACTGGATTAGACTTAACTTATCTTGAATGTGGATGCAGGATAATAGGGAATGGGCCATATATTTTGCAACGGTTTGTTGGACAATCTGGACAGCCAGGAACTTAGAGATCTTCCAAGATGCACCAACCTCGTGTAATAGCTTAGTGCCAAGAGTGTTGCAATAGCCCGTGAGAGTGAGATATTAAGGATATGTCAGTTGATGAAACGAAAAGATAGGAACCATCAGGAAACAGAAATCAGGGACCACACTATCTATTCCCTCAAAATGGATGGTGCACTTTCTCAAACTTCTGGGCTTGCTGGGGTGGGAGGAATACTGCAAGATCATCAAGGACATACCTTGTTTTCCTTTGCTCAGAGGATAGGTTGCTGTAAAACTCTGGTAGCAGAACTCTGGGCTATTATCCTTGGACTTCAAACTACACTGGAACATGGCTTCTACAATCTGGTTTGTCACTCAGATTCCATTATGGCTGTGGAACTGAGCAATAAAACTTCCCCTCAGATGGAAATGGAGCCTTTTGTATCGCGCATCAGTCGGCTGAAGGAAAAATTCCATAGCATCTCCATAATCTGGATATCCCGGAACAATAATCTAGAAGCTGACGTATTGGCTAAAATGAGTTTATCCTTTGTAGAGTGATCAGCTCGTTTTTTCAGTTTTCAGGAAAGTGGAAGTCGCTCTTCAGACGATAGGGTCACATATCGAACATCAGATTGCACGCCTGAGCTCGTAAGCATAGCTGGTTATAATTTTGATCCACCCTAAAGTCTCTTGTTAGCAGTTGTTGTAAATGTGGTGTTTTGTTGGCGTTCTAAGCCTCCTGCATATGTAAAAAAAAGGAAGGGGCAAAAGAAGTGAGATTGCCGAAATGGGAGAGACACAAAATTCTCAACCACAAAATTTTGTGTGATATCAAAAAGGTCACCGTTTTTTTCGGGGTGGGGGTGGGGGGTAAGTAAGTAATTTTATTGATATGTATTTTTGTGTGTATTTACATGTTTACATGTCTTCTCCTCCCACATATTTTTACATACAATTCATTGGCCTTCTATACCATTCACCATATCCAACATGGAGGCCCAGTTGCTGTCTAGCCCGCAATAACCCAAGACTTCACTTTCACCTGATCCACAGATATCATGGCTTCTCGGATTTGTTGCACGAAGATGGCATTGTTCCAGGCGTGCCAAATCTCCCAGCAAGTCTGCTGCCAGAGTATTGGCCAGATTCGTCGGTGTGCGGGAAGGAGTTGCAATTGGTGAGGTAAGCCGATTAGTTCTTCAAAGCTTGAGACCATAATCAGCGGCATGTCCAACCAGTCCTTGATCTGTGTCCAGATTTTTTGACTTTCAAGGCAACTGAATTGCCGCAGAATTGACCCCCCTCCTGGCCAGATTATTAGTGGTAGGCAAGCGGTCATGGAGGAATTTCCATGAAAATGCAGTGATCTTGGCAGGTAATAGTTTGTGCTAAGCATTTTTTGCCAATTCATTCTGTCCACTTTCCTCCCACTCCGTCCTCATCGTCAGCGCATATATTTCCGCTGTTGGATATTTTTGGATGGTTGTATTTTTCCACATCCATTCATCTTCTTCATTCAATTGAGCAGGAACACTGCCCAGCAGGATCAGCAGCATGTTTAATTCTTGCAAATCACTATTATCGAGCTCATGGTGCCATGCCCAAGACCAAACAGAACCCTCCCACCTTCCTTTATGTGCAATTGTTGCCTGTTTTTCTACTGCATTTGCATACAGTCTAGGATACAGTTCAGATAGAGGTGTTTCCTGTATCCAGACATCATTCCAAAACTGAGTTGTCAGTCCATTACCCAGTTTATTTTTCAGCTGTGCCGTGAACCAATCTAGTTGCAGGACATGTTTGTTTAAGTCCCTCCACCATATAGATGATTTTGTAGGATTAGGATTTCTGCCCGGACTCATTTTTCCATACAAAGAACTCAATACTTGCAACCATAGTCTAGATTCTTATCTTAGTTGACGGAATCCCCACTTACCTAGTAAAGATAAGTTAAAATGTTTAAAGGATTTGATCACCAAACCGCCCCAATTTTTCGGGCAGCAAACAACTTTCCATTTGATCCATTTGATCTTCCTAGGACCATTAGCAGCTTCTCCCCATAAGAATTTAGAGATGATGTTGGTAATTTGTTTCAAAACCTTTAGGGGGCCCTGTAGATAGATAGGTAATATAATGGGATGCATGTGAGAACGGATTTTATCAATGTGATCCTTCCATCCATTGAGATAAATTTCTTGCCCATCCTGTCAATCTCTACTTCATTACTTCAAGAACCAGCCTCCAAGCCCTTTCTAGTCTTGGGTTTGCTCCTACCAGCACACCCAAATATACAAAAAGTATAGAGTCTGCCTTGCATTTTAGAGTTTGTATCTGCATCCCTTGCACATTTTCAGGAATGTTTATAGAAAACAATATGCTTTTCTTGAAATTCACCTTTAGGCCAGAAACTAGTTCATAAATCCTCAATACACGCTTCATAGTTCTTATATCATCCAGAGTTCAATCACCAAATAAAATTGTGTCCTCTGCAAACTGCTGGTGAGTGAGTTGTATGTTCTCTTCACCAATTTTGTAGCCAGTTAGTATTCTCTGCTCTGTAGCCTTAAAAACAAGTAGGTGCAGTCCTTCTGCAGCTATAGCAAATAACAAAGGTGAAAAGGAATCACCTTAGAGAAGACCTTTTTCCATTTTCAACTCCCTAGACGAACTGTCATTTACCAGGATGGATATATAGGCAAATTCCACACATTCTTGCATCCAAAGTAGTCACTTTTCATCAAAGCCCATAGATCTCGTTAAACCCCAAAGATACTATGGCCAGTTTATGCTATCAAAGGCTCTCTGAAAATCTACCTTCAGAATAGAGCATTGTTTCTTTCTCAGTTTAGCATCATTTATCACTTCGTTGGTTAAGACAATGCTGTCTAGGATAGACCTCTTGGAAATAAATTAAGTTTGTGTAGGAGCCACAATTCAGGTCAGAACCTTACTTAATCTTGTAGCAAGCAGTTTGGACAGCAATTTATAAATAGATCCCACCATCGCAATCAGTCTAAAATCATTAATTCCTTGAGGCGTAGAGCATTTAGGTGCTAATGCTACCATTGTGTTGTTCAGTCCCTTAACCAACTTTCCATGCCTCCAAAAATTTGAAAAGAAGTCCAAGATGTCTGGCTTAAACAGCTCCAAAAATGCTTCAAGAATTTGAAGTTAAACCCGTCAGGGCCCGAGCTTTTTTCACTTCCACATTGTCTTAGAGCTGCATAAACTTCCTCCTCAAAAAAAGGAGATATCAGTTGCATATTTTCAGCTTGGGTAACCACAGTCTCAATGTTCCAAGTCACAGTTGGTCTATGAGTGTATTCTCCCTTGTAATGTTTTTGAAAACCCTCGTGAATAAACTGCTTGACAGCAGTTACCTCCTGGGTCCATTGCTTATTGATCAACATTCCTTTTATAGAATTCCTGCAGCAATTATTTTTGACACAAGCATGAAAGAACTTAGTGTTACCATCCCCTTCACGTAGCCATTTAACCCTGGCATTCCGGAATGCTAAGCTATCTGCCATAATGTTCAGCCTGCGCATCTCTACATCATAAGTTTTTCTCTCCTCCTTCTCACTTTCAGATAAACCATAGGTCTCCATTTTTAAGTGCAGGTCACTTATTTTCTGATGCACCGTAGCCAGCTGCTTATTCAAGTCGCCAAATATCTCTCTATTCCATACTTTTAGCTTCTCTTTTACTGCTTCATGCGTTGTAATAGCACAAATCCTTTAGTTCCATCAGCATGAGTTTCATTCCATGATTTCCTCACAAATTCATCATATTCCTTGTGTTGAAACCAAGCATCCAACACCCTGAAGGGCTTAAGCCCCCAATTATGCGTATCCTTGATCAGCACCAGAGGACAGTGGTCTGATGACTTCTTCTCAATTGCTAACTGTGTAATGTCTTGCCAGTATTGTAACCATTGACTAGATATGAGGATTCTATCAATACAGCTAAAACTCAGTCCCCTTGGGTGATAATATGTGTGTTATCGAAGCTGCAACAGTAAGTCCACAAAGTCAATGTCCTTGAAGAATGTGTTAAACTCAGTTATTTAAGTCAAATCGCACTAGAAACCCCCCTTCTTTCATCTGGACTTCGAACTGCATTAAAATCACTAGACATGAACCAAGCTGCATTCGGGTCCAGATTAATTCTCTGAAGAATATCATGATGTAGCTTCCTCTTACCCTCAATGGTACATGGTGAATAGATATTTAGAATCTTGATCATGTGAGAGGTATTGTGATCAAGCCACTCCCCCGTGATCTCAATGATGTTCCGAGTTTTCCAACATCCAGATAACTTAAAGCATTCAGTTTTCCATGAGCACAACAGTCCTCTCGATAAACCCATAGATGTTTGGTATTCAAACTCAATATCTGAAGTCCTCCAGATCACTTCACACATCCTTCTTCTTATGATAGTCTGCTTTGTTTCTTGTATGTTAAGGAATTGAATATCAAATTGACGTATCACCTCAGCTAACTCCTTCTTCTTAAATCTAGTATAAAGACCTCTTATATTCTGGTTTAGCATCCACATTAAACTAAGATATGACACCAGATTGTCGAGATCACCATTGGATTGCTATTTTCCATCTCTTTCTTCCATTTCAAGCAAGGGGGTATATGATCCTCAGTCATCTGAACTTCCAGCATCTCAACTAACACTATAGTTTTTCTGGCTTCAGCAATCTTATCCTCCTGAATTTCAGGTATTGCATCACAGGTTTTTAAATCCAATGGTGTTACATCAGTCTGCTTTGCTCATTTCGGTCTCATCTTTCTCACACGTACACAACGAGAGTTCCTTACTTCTAGTAGGTTCATTAGTCTGCCTACTGGCCCACTTCACAAACCCATAGATTTAAACTTATACCTTCGAATGGTGCTCCGATAATTACACCTCGAGCCCTCATAATGCATTGTATTGTCAGACTGTCTCCAGTAGGGAGATTCTGGAGATAGTATCATTTGCTCGTTGTACTTATTTGTTTCATTGGGAGTTTGAAATAATGTCCTAATGCAAACATCTCATCATCTCTGTTTTCCTTCGTAGATTGTGGGATGGCTGGAGTAGTCACCATATTGATATCAGGGGTGATCATTTTGCTATCTGATTTGACCTGAGATATCTTCCGAAGTTGTGCTGGACTCCTATTCAAGGATCCATTTATTCCAACTATAGGGTTAGCTAAAGCAACCTCATTGTTGAGTGATGTGCTAGCCATTGCAGTTGGGAGCGGACTCAGGTTCATGTTGCCCTGGTGGGGAGTTATTTCATCTTCCTCCTTAATTTCAATATCGTAGCTCATTGCATCAATAGTTATAGTTCTGATTCCATCTAGCTTTTTCCTTGATGCAGTTGACACCAAGATTTTACACCACAGCAAGTTCCGATGGAGTATAGTTTCCTCATCAATTTCCTGGACAGCTCCTAGCTGTAAACCTATCCAGTTCAGTCCCCTTTCATTCTTAGAAGCAAAAGGAACCCCAAATAGCCGAATCAAGACCCTTCTTTCAGTTAACTCCATATCTGTATCCCACCAGCTCGCTTGTTTGAATAAAGTATTCTGATTCAGGTTGTCTAAGGCAATCAACCTTTCTCCTTGTTCCCTGTTCAGCCCACGGATCAAGGCTTTGTCCTTCGTAACTAGAGATATTGTACTTCCTTGAAAGCCTGAGATTGTCAGCTCCTATTTTAATTCAACTATGTCTCCATCCCTCATTTTCACCATTATCGACCCTTGAAGACAAGTTTTGCTTCAGGGATCGTATGATATTCAAAATTGCTTTTCGTCAAAGGTTTTGGTACCATTTCACCCATTGGGTTCGTCACACTTGCAAACGAGATCTCCTTGCGGACAGGGTTGGCTTCCACTATTTTGCGCAGTACCACAGGCTCCAATCTTATAACCCCAAATTAGTTGAATGGATGGCTCGTGGTTTCCCCCTGAATACCGTGCTACATTTACCCGAATCTTATACCCACTCAGGACTCTGCCATTGATTTGTGCAGCCAACTACTCCACTGCGTTCTATTTAACATCATACCTGGCAAATCCAAATCTCATTCCGTTCTTGCCCAGCCGAGTGGCAATGAAAATGTCGATAAGTCTACCATAGTGTCTGAATATGTTTGCCATTCTTTTCGCATCCCAGTGAGGTGGAATGTTGGTAAAATACAACGATTGTAACTTCACCCTCATCTCCTTAATTTGTCGGTATCGCTGTGCACCCAGATCTTCAGTGTGAGTAGTAGCTTTTGGGGGCAATCTTTCATGGACCGGGAGCCTGCGGGTGACCGTAGTCCATCCTTCCTTTTCATAATTACTACCATGTTCAGTTGCCACTGTTTGCTTACTCTCTTCCTTGCTTGATTCTGGCACATCCTTTCATGCTGTGTCAGAACTTTACAATATCTGCTTCCCACTTCTTTGCAGAACCTCAACGTGATCATCGCCGGCATGACCTCTGCCTTCTTCGCCGTTGAGGATTTTAAAATTTGAAATGCCCGGCCAATATCGCCTCTCTCATTTTCTCTCTCCATTTTTTTCACTCACATAAATGAATGGGTTTTTAATCACCCAATCAGATATTGTGACATCGATGTGAGTTCATTTCTTATGCTTTGAGAGGCACACCAAAAAGGTCACCATTTTAATCAATCGGAGAAAAGTCTTACCTTTCAAAAATCAGAAAGTGCTGTCACTGCTCAAACCTTCAATAATGCTTTTTTGCACCTTCTTCAAACTGCAAAATTCCTGGTTGAGTTCTCAGTTTTCAAGCTAACGAGTTACTGCAGACTCACGAGTTCAAGCGAATTCACAAGCAGATTTTGTTGACATAAAAGAAAATACTTAAAGAAGAGTTCTTGTTGGCGAAGTGAAAAATAGACATGAATCTTTGAGCAAATTCCCATTCTCGGTCCATTCGATTTTGGTGAAGAATTGGTGAAGAGCACTAACAAAGGATTTGTTGAGAATTAATTAATTGTAAATAAGGTAAGGATATGTATAAATCTTTACCTTATATTAAATCCTGAAATTAATGGCGTTGTGGAGATATGAAGATCATGGGAGTTTTGGGGGACTTGTTTATATATGTATGAAGTAACCGTGAATACAAGATAGGCAGAAATCATCCTGTGGACGTAAGCAATTATCGAACCACATAAATCATCATGTTATTCTTATTCTTAACATCTTAACATGGTATTGGAGCGGGCGATCTGAGGCCCGAGAGTGTTTCCGGATAAAAAAATCCCGATTATTGGCCCAATGGGTGGCACCATGGAGGTTTGGCCTTATTTGGGCATTGTTTCAGGAGGCCTCAACGATTGTTTCCAAGGTCCTCGTAATTATTTTCGGAAAAATTCTGAGTATTGATCCTAGAATGAGAATTGACCCAATTGGGCATTATCAGTATCGTTTTCCAAGTTCAATAGGGTTTACCTAGTTGGATCGGGAAAAATTCGAGTATTGATCCCAGAATGAAAATTGAGCCAATTGAGCATTATCAGTGTCGTTGTCCAAGTCCAACAAAGTTTACCAAGTTAGACTTGAGGGAGAGTGTGGGAATTTGTCCCACATCGGTTAGAGAAATCATAATATACTCATATAAATAGGATTGTGGGCTACAATTAATCAGTATAAGTTTATGATTTTAATGTGGGTAACTCACCTTCCTAATTATATTAGCCCACACATGCGCACCTGTGCACACGAGGCCCGAGCCTGGATTGGGGCCGGATCGGTTTTCTAACATGGTATCAGAGCATGGATTTGATCCCATATCGTCATCTACCTAAGGGAGAAACCCTTTCGTTTCCGGCCAACTCGTTCTTCCGGCCAAAATCGTGAATCATGAAGAGTGGGGATAATTCTGGTGATCTCACCATTCAGAAATCAGAAATCACGACATATGTCAATCAGCAATTCGAGCAGTTTATGCAACAACACAACTTATCTCTGCAGCCTCAGCCAGATGCAATCAAACCCGAGAAGGATGATGTGTCTGTCATCATCGACCTAAAGTTTGACAGCAACAATTATGTGTTATGGGCCAGGATAATGGAACTGACTATTATTGGGAAAGGTCGCCTGGAGTATATTATCGGCGATGCATGAGAACCGGCGAAAATCGATCCTCAATACAAATCTTGGAGGCAACAAGACACACGAGTCTTCCATTGGATTATTGGGTCGATTGAACGAAGATTGGTAAACCAATTCATCTATTATCCCAATTTTTACTTATTGTGGAAAATTCTCGCCCAGACCCTAATACATGCTTAAGGGCATGATCCCAGACCCAAATTGTGGAAGATTGGAGTGAATCCTTTAGACCCAAATTGTATTAGGAACACTACCCCAGACCCTGCCTAAGGGCGGGATTTACTGGGTATGCTTGGTTTGGTGGAAAATTTTTGCCCAGACATTTTATTCAGGGGAGGATTCACTCCAAATTTTCGATCTTATGACAAAGGCAGACCGAATCGTGCAAGGAACAATGCAAGTGGAGGAGTATTACTCAGTGTGTAACTCGTTATGGACTGAGATTGATCGGCGTCTGCCGAATCCAATGAAGTGCGTTGATAATATCAACGAGCACAACCGGCTTCAATCTGAACACCGATTATTCAAATTTTTAGTTGGGCTGAATACAGAGTACAAAGCCACCACCAGAGACATTCTGAAGGAATCACCATTATCATCCGTCAACGTTGCATACGCAACCGTACAACGGGAGGCAACTCGCTGTCAGAAATGGAAATCTTCATCCAGTGTGGGGTCGGCAGTGTAAATATTGCCTCATTAGGCAACGTTGGGACCAGATTAGTAGTTTACGGACCTGGAACGGATAGACAAAAATGTCAGTAAAGAATGATAATGGGGAGGTTATTAATTCCAAAGGAATTCCAACCTTGTTAGAAAACTTCTTCCAAAATCAACTCACCTCAGAACCAACTGATAACTCTAAAGAATTTTTACAAATAATACCTAAGTTAATAACAGAAGATATGAATTCAGAACTCACCGCATGGCTGGACAAAGAATAAATCAAAACCAGTGTTTTTACACAAAATAAAGATAGTGCCCCAAATCATGATGATTTTACAGGCGCTTTCTATGAAGCGTGCTGGGACACCATATCTGATGACTTACATAACGTGATCCGTGAGTTTTTCGCAGGGTTATGACATTGCTTCAGCTATCACAAGCACCCTCCTCTGCTTGATCCCCAAAATTAATAATCCTAATAAATGTGCAGACCTTAGACCAATTAGTCTATGCACCTTTGCGGGAAAAATGTCATTAAAATTCTGTCTACCAAGCTCTCTAACATTCTACCAATTATAATTTCTCCACAACAAAGTGGTTTTGTAAAGAGTAGACTTATATCAGATAATATTTTAATGACTCAAGAAATATTGCATTATCTAGATAAAAAACACTAGGGATTTAATGTTGCAATCAAACTTGACATGACAAAACCCTTCGATTGGATCTCCTGGTTCTTCCTCATATCGATTTTGCACTCTTTTAGATTTTTAGAGTACTTTATAGATATGATATGGAGAATCATCTCCAACTGCTCTTTTTGAATCCTCAATAATGGCCAAATACATGGCCTTTTCAAATCTTCAAGGGAATTACGATAAGGTGACCCCCCCTCCAATGCTATTTACTATAGCAGCCATAACTCAAAATTTAAATGAACTCATAGCTAAGATACCCTCAAGTCGCATATAAAGTGCCAACAGGATGTCAAAGCGTTTCACATCTAGCGTATGCTGATGACTTAATAATCTTCACAAGAGGATCGAAAAAGACTTCAGAGACATGCTTTAAACTTTTACAAAAATATGAAAATTGTTCAAGTCAAAAAATAAACCTAGACAAAAACACTTTCATAATATCAAACAAGGCTCCTACCTCTATGAGACGATCTATCTCAAATTGGACGAGACTAAAATACTCAACTCTCCCCATGACATACTTGGGAACCCTCTTGAATCAAGGGAGGAAAAAATCTAGCATGTTCAACTCACTAATTATCAAAATAAAAAAACAAAGTTAAAGGGTGGAGTTCCAAATATTTATCACAAGGGGGTAGGTTAGCACTAATAAAATCTGGGCATTACACCTTCCTATCCAACAATTATTACTGTACTACCACCCTACTCAACAATTAGAACAATAGAATGAATTTTTTCAAACGTTTTCTAGGGTAGAACAGAAGAAAACAATAAACATTGAAAATCGTGGAAATCTCTCTGTTTGCCTCTCGAAGTAGGAGGAGTAGGCATATGAGCAATCCAGGATATGTGCCTAGGGGCGAGCATGAAACTATGGTGGTTTTTTCGACGGAAAGACTCACTATGGTCTCAATTTATGCATTCAAAATATTATTCTAACTCTCCTCGTGCAATAGCCTCAATTCTTAACCACCACTCACATTGATGGAAAAGAATTACCTCAGTTAGAGATCCCATGATTATCCACACCACATGGCTAATTGGAGATGGTAATATCAATCTTTGGTCAGACCAATGGATAGGAGATAGGACCCTTAAAAATCTAACAACAATAAATTACCCATTACTCTTGATCAAACACACAACACATCAGTCTGGCTGGTATTCCCCTCTGCATCATGACCTTCTTCCTAATAATATTATTGATAAAAATTTTACAAATCCAAATCCATCCGGGGAAAGACCTCACTCAGTTGGGATACAGAACCAAATGAATCTTTCTCCACAAAATCAGGCAAAGAGCCCCTAAAATTGACATCTATAATCATGTCTGGCATAATAATGTCCCACAAAAATTCAGCCTACAGATTTGGCGAGCTATCCATAATATTCTTGTATTGGATGACAATATTCAATGCAAGGGTATTAGTTTAGCTTCAAAATGTGTATGCTGCCAAAACTCTTTCCATCTAGAAACTCTCGATCATATATTCATGGATGAAGATATTGCACAAGAAATAAGGGCTTTCTTTGAAAACATATGTGGGGTTAATGTCTCAAATTCATCTTTCATGATCAAAATTCGAACATGGTTTAACTTCCCAGGAAGCAAACCTTTTAGATTCCTTTGCCAAGTAATTACTATTATTACATGTTGGCAAATCTAGAAAGGAAGGTGTAATGGAAGGCATGATAACCCAAATGTCCCTATCTCATCAATCATGCAACAAGCTAGTTTGCGGGTAAAGGATATAGTGGAACAATCAAAGCAATGCTCTACATTATCTCAACAAGAAACAACTTGCTTCCGGGCGTTGGACACTTTAAAGCCAATACCAAGAAGCATTACTCGGCAATAGTGATGGGCTCCTATGACACAAGGCATTCAAGAACATTAAGCATGGAACAGTCACCGAGCAAGACTAGTCAATCAAGAACATCGAGCATGGCACGATCTCCGAGAAAGACAAGTCTAACGAACATGTTTACACAGATCATGCTCACCCGTAGGGTTAGGAAAAGGTATATAGATAGACACACACAGGGGTAGAGAATCTCACAATGTTTGTACAAAGAAGTAAGTCGGGTGTCATACTTTTTCCTTTTACCGGATTTCTCTCTTCTCGAAATTTTGCTGGAAAAGGTTTTAAGGAGACGGGAGGATTTATCCTCTCACTTATGGTTCAGACTGGGTAGGAGGTATCCACGTGTAAGTTCGAAGACTAGGCTATTAGGACTAAGTCAGGGTAGACCTTCTATTTTTTTCTTAGGTTTTTCAACTACTTACTTAGGCGCACCAAAGCTCTATGAAGATCCATATTTCTCAGCAAGCAAAAACTTTAGATTTTATATTCAAGGCTTTAGCTTCTAGGTTCTTTAGAGATGTTAAGTTACTCCATGTATCTCAACGTCATTTAATGAAATGATTTTTTTTCCGTAAAAAAACTTACTATTTTGGAAACCCTATCCAAAACTAGAAAAAACACTTGATGAATCCTTGAAAAGGCCGACTGATTGAGCTTTCAGACCCAATTAGAATTTTTTATAGTGGTCTAAAATAACTTGGATACCCAGAAGAATCCCAAAATAGGAGGATAATTGAAGGGAAGGTGTGAACACACTTAAAGATAAACAAGAAGTATCCAAATTCTATAATTAATGTTATTCTCATTTTGCCTATATAAGGTAACATTATTCAAAGTCTAGGACACGGTAAAGACAAGATCATGCTCAAATCTGCTTGGAGGGGTCCTAGAGGAGCTGCTTCCGAACTATCCTTCACTAATCCAAGACATCATGCTTATCCAAAGACAAGATCAT
>JAOYMZ010044401.1:0-14789 GCA_025802335.1 Pinguicula primuliflora | reverse complement strand
TCAAGGCTGCACAGAGCGCCAAGGCCATGAAAGAAGTGCGTGCACGACTCAGCATGGATCTCGATCACCTGCTCAAATTGGCGAAACAGATTAGTAAGAAGTTTGATGGGCTCGTTCGGGCCAATGCCGCACAGCGAAGGCCCGGATCGGTGGAGGATGATCAGAGTCGGGCAGCCATGATAGCGGATCTGGGTGAGAACCTCAACAATATCATGAGAAATTTTCAGGGGCTCAGGGCGCAAATGGAAGTGAATCATCGAACACTTATAGAGAGCAGGTAACACTGGAATTAATTAGGATGAAAATACAATACT
The DNA here is from genome assembly GCA_025802335.1 of Pinguicula primuliflora. NCBI lineage: Eukaryota > Viridiplantae > Streptophyta > Magnoliopsida > Lamiales > Lentibulariaceae > Pinguicula > Pinguicula primuliflora. The sequence continues at coordinate 14,475 of JAOYMZ010044401.1, read as the reverse complement.
TTTTTTTATAGGTAATATATTTGAGAAAATTTGAACTCGGGACCTGTGACTGTAATTGTCACTTCCATAATCATAATTCATAGGTCAATCCGACATGAATATACCATACTAGATAGAATTTTGAAAATTTGGGCATAGCTTTATTTTTTTATTGTCCTAATTTTTTTATCGTCTACGAAAGAAAAATGACAGTTGCCCGAAAAAATGTTGTAAAAATTTTCTAATAACCTAGTAAAATGGCATTTTTCCGGCAAAAAATGACAGTTCATAAAAATCGACGGCACTGGATCGCTCGAAAATTAACGTTTTCCTAGGTTGCTCGAAAATTAGGCAAAATTTTTCTAGCAACCTAGTATTACCTGCTCCAAAATGCTCTTGTTCAGATTATTTGAAGGCCGGTCATGAATTTTGGTTCCAAATATAAGTGTGAAGTTATAGACAAATATAATTGCTCTCTATTTTTTTTTTGTTTATCACCAACGCATATTGTGAGCAGGTATTTTGCAATCACCGGAGAGAAAGCCACATCTGAGGCCATCGACCAATTGATCGCCAGCGAATTTCAGGCGAGTCCCCTCCACGAAGCGCTCCAAGAGCTTGTTGAGGAGATTGCCACACAGCAATCCCAGAAGTGAATCCGCGTCCAAAACCATCCGATGGTTGATATGGGCAGCTATTGTGCGGCTGTTCCAGGCTGGATCATCCAACGGATGATTTAATTATTGACAGTTGGACATATTGACTAAGTCTTCTTTTGTTTTGTATATAAACCAATTCGCTACTCCTGTACAGCACGTAAATTTGAGACTTCAGTTTTACATTCTGAATACTAGAAAGGCGGTTATTTACAACTTTTCTCTCCCAGTTTCTGTTCTAAGTTCTTTCTTGATTTACACCAGTTTAGATGGTATCAGAGCGAGGTTGTTGATATTCCACTGTGAATTGAGGTTTTCGGAATGACTGGCGGAAAAGTTGGTGATTTACCTGCCCTAGAGGCTGATGGAGTTGATACGGTTGATGCTGATTTCAGCAAGGTTGATAATTCACACTCTCTTCTGGTTACGGTGCCGCTCACAGAGTGTAATTATAGATCTTGGAGCCAATCAGTTCTAATTTCCATCGAAGCTCGTGGAAAGTTGAAATTTCTCGATGGATCGTCAATTTGTCCTCCTGTTGCTTCGCCTGATTATGTCAAGTGGCATAGATCTGATCGAACTGTTACTGCTTAGTTGCTTGCATCCATGAAGCGAGAAATGCGTCTGGCCTTCCTTTTTGCTTCGTCTTCGGCGCGATTTCTCTGGTCCATTTTGGAAGAACGATATGGTGCTAGCAACGAGCCCAACATCTATCGTCTTAGGCGTGAAATTGCAGCCCTAAAGAAAGGTTCGGATTCTATCACTCGCTATTTCAATCGTCTGTCGTCTCTTCACTATGAACTGAATATTATGGAGCCATTACCTGTATGTACTTGTGGAGCTGCAACTACGATGAGTGATATTATCTCCCGCATTCAACTTACGCAATTTCTCATGGGGCTGGATGATTGCTATGATAACATTGCTGAGCAAATCCTGAATACTGAACCGTTGCCATCTATCAACAAAGCTTATTCGATGATTGCCAAGATAGAAGCTAAAAGAGGTGTTCCTTCGCCTTATACAGTAGCTGATCATAGTGCTCTGGTTGCAACTATGGATCATAATACTGCCATGCTAAGCCAAAATTTTGGTCATAAAAATTCTCTTGGAATGCCTTCTGATAAACTGTCTCGTATGAATAAAGAAGAGTATAAGGCTTGGCGACCAGGTCATAAATGCACACACTGTGGTGCAGTTGGTCATTTAGTGGATTCGTGTTTTAAGCTGATCGGGCAGCAGGATTGGTATGTGAAGAGGTATGGGGGAACTACAACCCCAAAACAGTTTGTTGGTATTGCGCATATGGCCAGCAATGTTGCACCTCAGCAGCATCCTCTTCAAGAAAGGCCAGAACGATATACTACTCCTGCCTTGAATGGTGACATGTCTGCTGCTATTGATGCGGCTATTCGAAGAGAAGTTAAAAAAATGATGAAGGAGAAGGTTTCTGGAGCTGAGGCTAACTTTGCTCACTTTGGTGGAACATATTCAGGTACTGTTTTTGGCTGCTCTTTAAGTGCTTTACGAAGTGTTGAGCATGGTGCTTGGATTATAGATACGGGAGCTTCTAGTCATATGTGCTATGACTTGAACTTGTTTGCTGAGTATGTGCATGTAGGGGGGAAGGTGCATTGGTTCAACAGCCCGATGCTAGCACTGCGATAGTGCAACTTATAGGACGAGTCTCCTTGAATCACTCTCTGCATATATCTGATGTTTTGCATTTACCCAGTTTTAAATACAATGTGTTATCTGTTTGTAAGCATATCAAAACAGCCCAAGTTCACCTTCTCATCCTTGGTTCTTTATGCCTCATATAGGACCAGATCGCTCTTAAAATCCTGACTGTTGGACACGCCCATCATGACCTATACGTTCTGGATGTTACCCCTCTCAGTCCAGACGTTGCTTCTGCTCTTACTTCCCTTTGTAATTCAGCAATAAATGCTTTGAAACACTTTGTACCAGTCTGTGTTCATCCTGTTGTTTCAGATGTTAGTTTCAGTGAAAAAGCGGTTATGTGAAAGAGTCTATGGTGTGTGACTTACTTAGCTTCTTCATTAACATAACTCGAACACAGTATTCAACCTCCATTAAAGCCTTTCGTTCGGATAATGAGAAAGAGTTTTTGAGTCATAAATGCCAACATCTTTTCCAGTCTCATGGCATTTTGCACCAGACAACCTGCACTTATTCACCACAGTCCAACGGGCTCGTTGAGCGTAAACATAAACATTTGATAGAGATCACAAGATCCCTTCTTTTCCAAGCCTCCTTACCTACTACTTTTTGGGAGGAACATATCTCATTAATCATCTACCTACTCCTATCTTACAATGGAAAACACCTATTGAGATTCTATCTGGGAAAAGACCAGGTTACAGTAATCTTTGGATTTTGGATGCTTGTGTTATGCTTCTAACACCTTACCTCATAAAGACAAATTGTCCTCTCGTTCTTTCAAGTGCATCTTTGTCGGATATGCAACTTCCCAGAAAGCCTATCGTCTGTACAATCTGGATACTGGAGATATATTCTCATCCCGTGATGTTCAGTTTCATGAAAACTGTTTTCCATATTCCACTTTCCCAACTAAGTCTGCTCATGATCCTATCATCCCTCTGGTCCCTTATACAGACACTGAAATCTCTCCCATCATTCCTTTACCTTCCGCTGCAGATATAATCCCTCCGGTTTCACCTGTTTCTTCCCCCATTCCTGGTCATTCTGATCCTTCTGATAGATCAGTAAGTTCTTCTACTGCCACTACTTCATCCACACCTGATACTTCTGATCCATCAACATCTTTACCTCCCGCTTCTCCAGTTGTCATCGATCCTGCTCTCCGCCGTAGCCATCGATCTCTTAAACAGCCCTCTTATCTCCATGATTATGCCTGTTCCTCTCATTGTCTTACAGACTTTACTACCCTCACAACTCAACTTCAGGTCACTACTCCACACACTTTTCCCTACATTGTTTCTCCTCATCTTACACCTGCTGCTGTGTGTTTTCTCACCAAACTTACTACTTCTGCTGAGCCCTCTACATATATACAAGCACAACATCTTCCTTGTTGGGTGGAAGCTATGCAACATGAGCTGAGAGCTCTTGATGATAATCATACATGGGAGTTGGTTGATCTCCCCTGGTAAGAAGCCCATTGGTTGTAAATGGGTCTATAAACTTAAGTTGAATCCAGATGGTAGCATTGCTCGGTATAAAGCCCGTCTTGTAGCTAAAGGATACAATCAAGTGGAAGGGGTGGATTATTTTGATAATTTCTCCCCTGTAGCCAAGGTAACAACTGTGCGGCTATTCTTATCTATTGCTGCAGCCAATAGTTGGTCTCTCTCTCAATTGGATGTTAATAATGCGTTCTTACATGGGATGTTAGATGAAGAAATCTATATGACAGTACCTCTGGGTTATCTTCGAGCTAAGTCTGGTCAAGTATGTCGATTGGTCCAGTCTCTTTATGGCCTTAAACAAGCCTCCTGACAGTGGAATATTGAGTTGACACACCACTTGCTCAGGCTCGGCTTCCAGCAGTCTGCATTAGATAACTGCTTATTCACCAGGCAGTCTTCAGATTCTTTTGTTGCTCTTTTGGTGTATGTCGATGACATCCTCCTAACTGGGACACTTGACAGTGCTATAGTTGAAGTTTTATCTTGGCCTGGAGCTCCTTCAATCTCCGCAAGGTCTTTACATTAATCAGCGCAAGTATGTGCTCGATATCATCCATGATGCAGGCTTAACAGATTGTAACTCTGCTTCTACACCTCTTCCACCAAGCCTTGTTCTTTCAGATGCTCAGGGAAAGCTCTTGCCGGATGCAGAGCCTTATAGACGTTTGGTGGGGCGTCTACTCTACCTTGGTTTCACTAGACCAGACATAGGCTATGCTGTGCAACAAGTCAGCCAGTATATGCACCAGCCTCGGACGGATCACTGGCATGCTGCACTCCACATTGTTAAATATCTGAAGGGCTGCCCCTCTCTTGGACTATTTTATCCAGTTCAGCCACTTCTCACCATTGCTGCTTATTCTGACGCCGACTGGGCCAAATGCTCTGATACACACCACTCACTTACTGGGTATTGTGTCTATCTTGGTGGTTCATTGGTTTCATGGAGGTCTAAGAAGCAACAGACTATATCTCGGTCGTCTGCAGAGGCGGAGTACCATAGCTTAGCAGCTACCGTGTGTGAAAAGTTATGGATCAGTTACATTTTGGCTGATTTTGGTATTCATCCTCCTCTGCCTATTCCTCTGTATTGTGACAGTAAGGCAGCTTTGCATTTAACAAGCAACCCTGTGTTCCATGAGCGGACAAAGCACATCGAGATCGATTGCCACGTTACGAGAGATCAGTTTAAAGCTGGTTTTGTTCTTCCTCTCCAAATTTCTTCTACGGATCAGATCACAGACGTTTTTACCAAGTCTTTGAATCCTGGCCTGTTTGCTCATCTGTTCTCCAAGCTTGCCCTCCGTGATGCACACTTCACTTCAGCTTGCGGGCGGCGTGTTGAGGAGATTGCCACACAGCAATCCCAGAAGTGAATCCACGTCCAAAACCATTCGATGGTTGATATGGGCAGCTATTGTGCGGCTGTTCCATGCTGGATCATCCAACGAATGATTTAATTATTGACAGTTGGACATATTGACTAAGTATTCTTTTGTTTTGTATATAAACCAATTCGCTACTCTTGTACAGCACGTAACATTTGAGACTTCGGTTTTACATTCTGAATACAAGAAAGGCAGTTATTTACATCTTTTCTCTCCCAGTTTATGTTCTAAGTTCTTGCTTGATTTACACCAATTTACAGAGCTCGGCAGGGGTCCAGTGATGGACGCGGTGGCGGAGATCGAAGAGAGATGCAACACGATGATGGAGATGCGGCAGAATTTGATCGCTCTGCACCAGATTCTCTAGGGCATCGCCAGGCCGCTGGTGGTGGATCCACAATGCGGCGGGGCAGGAAGAGCCGCCGAAGGAGGACCGCCGAGTCCTGTGGAACCCCTCGCCCCGCAGCCGCTGCCACTGCCTCCTTCCCAGGGAGGCAGCAAGGGGGGAAGAAACACCGGTGGTCTGAATGATTACGAGAAGGAGACTCGCAAGCTTGCCTACATCGCCATTGCCATTGCTCTGATCGTCAATATCTCGGTTGTGATCGCACTTCTGTACTTTGAAAATCACCTAGGGATGGGGGATAAAAACGTTTGATAAAAAATGTTCTTCACAAAAATAAATTAATAATAAAGTATCAACTCGAACTTTATTTGCGCAATTTGTGACGCCCATAATTGGCCATGTCAATAGAAAAGTCTGTAAAGATTCTAGTATTATTATTCACTGTGATGGTAATGAGGGATCAGAGTTGTCAGGAGGATCCGGACCGGCCTCGACAGCTGGGCGACCTGGTCCTGCCCCGCTCATTGGAAACCGGGTCAATGAGTTGGGTCGAGTAAAATTCACCTCACACCCGAAGAAACAATTTTTAAACTAATATTACAAAAAATATCTATAAAAAATAAATATTTAAACTATAAATAAATATAAAAAATAATTATATATTAATTTAAAAGATTAACTAATCGCCCGCCTCTATTTCGGACCATTAATATTTAATAACAAATAGCCAACTACCAATGACGTTATTAATTGGCCATTAATATTTAATAACGGCAATTACAGAATTTTGTAATATTTAAATCTAGGAGGTGGGATTGATGTCTGCAGCTGCAGCTGCAGCCTGCTTGCTCCTTAGATCAAAATTAGCCCTTATGCTTTAATATGAGGAAAGCACCTTTCATAGGATGATGGAGTAAGCACCAAACCCGTTTTTAATTACTATATTTTTTGGTAACTGTAATTTCTATATTGTATGGTACACATCTCATCACTTGAGCAATCCATATGGACTGTTTTTTTGGGAGTAAGTAATTAATTGTATTAATGTATAACTTTACAAATTTATATTTATATTCCGCATTTTTATTTGTCAATTACATGCTAATTGGCTGACTCATCATTCTACAAAACCTGTCTGTAGCCCACCCCGCATTTTGGCCCGAAGAATAAGTCAGATTTTCATTAGTATTCTTTGTCTCGCAAACTCCGCATCAGGCCGCATCTGCTCGAAAATCGCTGCATTTCGTTGACACCAAATTTCCCAGATTCCTAACTGCTAGATTATCGGCCAGATTCTGCGTATTGAAAGTTTTTAATAGCTCTGAATGGAGTCGATCAATTGCAAAATAAATTCCACCATTCTTCAAGCCAAAATATGATACCATATCTGGCATCTAAATCATATGCTAAATCAATGTGTGTTCACTTAGAAAAAAAATTGTGTTCCTCTGTGCTCACATTTTAGATTCGTGACATTATCATTTTCAAAATTAACAACATCAATAAAAAAATCAAGACTAAAATCAGTGTTCGAGAAGTCGAAAAGTGGGGCGGCTGGAGCCCAAAAATCGCCCAAGCCACCTAGGTGGCGCTCAATCGTAAGGAAGAGTCAATTTTTTTGTTTTTTTTTTAAATTTGGCCGGCTGGGTAGCCGCCCAGCCCCCATGTCGAGCCAGCCAGCCTGAAAATGCCGTCTAGGCTGCCGCTTTCCCAAACAATGACTGTAATACATCAATTGTAATCAATTTGTACAACTAAAAACACATTCATGTATAAATAACATAAAAAACACATTCATGTATAAATAACAAAGAAAAATGTTAATCGTACCACATTACTAAATCCGATGATGTGGCAAAAATCACAACAAATAGAGTTTGTTTGTAATAAAGAAGGGGTGAAGAAAGAATAAGAATTCACGAACAGACAACGTCGTCACGGATTAACAAGAGAGAACTGTCGCGTTCGAATGATTGTAATGTTGGATCAAGAAGCTAAGCATTACGTCATTAGCCAATTTGATGAGGCTCATAGCCACGCCCTAATGACTCCTAAAAAAGTGAATTTGTTAAGGTCTCACCGCAAGATCACAAAAGTTCAAAAAAGTTTGGTGGATCAGCTTCAACTTTCAAACATTTCAACATGTCAGCAAATGAATATTTTAGAGGTAGATGCTGGTGGACTGCAAGATGTAGGATTTCTGCCGGTTGATCTTTATAATATAAGAATGGATGACAGGCACATGTTGGAAGCACAAGATGTTGAGATGTTGAAAGAATATTTTGAGAAGCAAGTTCAAAAGAATTAAGAATTTAGGTTTTCAATAAAAGAGGACGAAGAAGGTAGATTGGTCCATTGTTTTTGGGCAACTGCGACTTGGAGGCAGTCATACATGTATTTTGCTGATGTGATAGTATTCGATACAACGTTCAACACAAATTGTTACTCACTGATCTTTGCTCCGATTATTGGAGTTAATCATCATAGACAAAGCACATTATTCGGTTGTGTATTCTTAAGTGATGAGAAGACGGAGTCTTTTGAGTGGATGTTCAGGGAATGGTTGGCAATGATGGCAAGAGGTCCACCAAATCTGATAATTACTGACCAAGATGCGGCTATGACTAAAGCATTTAGGGTTGTACTCCCTTCTACATTGCACAGGTATCATTTTAACACTATGTTCGTTATTGCCTAATGTTTTGATCTTTAACCTGTTAGTCCCTTTTACATTGCTGGTGCAATACCTGCACCAGCTTACAAAGAATCTAAATCAAATCTTAAAAATGAAGTTTTCTGAAAAGATTGGCCCGGTAGCTTACAAAGAATCTAAATCAAATCTTAAAAATGCATCTGGAATTCAGAAACTCCTACGAAATTTGAAGACCAATGGGTTGCAGTTGTGGGAAAACATGATCTGACAAACAATGAATGGTTGAGTTCTATGTACAAGATTCAAAGTCAATGGGTATCAGCATATACATAACACATATTCTACGTCGGGATGACAAGCAGTCAGTATTCTGAAAATAATCATGCTTTCTTTAAGAGGTATGTGTCTCAACGAAATTCTCTTTGGGACTTCATACTAGGTTTAAGAGGGGATGCGAAAAACTGAAACAAAATGAAGAGAGGTTGAGAGGTGGATTTATATGAAAAAACAATGTTGAAAACACCACTTCACACTGAGGAGTCAATGAGGGACTTGTATACACGGGTGTATTTTTCAAGTTCTAGGATGAGGTTTTTTAGTGTCTTTGCTATAGAGTTGATGGACCAACTGAAGATGATATATATCTGCGATTTACAGTTAAACATTTTCAGGAGTTTATTGACAGAGTACGAGAAGTTCATGTCGAAAAGATAACGCAAAAGATCCATGCGGTTGTGGAAAGTTTGAGTTTGAGGGAATTCCTTATCGACATGTGCTGGCTTATTTATTCAAAGCCATTATTTATGAGTTGTCTGATCAGCTCAAACAGCATTGGTAGATGAAGTCATCAGCAGTGAAGAATTGAATATGGTTTTAGGGTTTTGATGGGTGTAACATTTCTGGTTTAAACATGTTAACTAAGAGGCATTTTTTAGTATGATGTGGTTGTGGAAAGTTTGAGTTTGAAGCCGATTCGATGGTCGAGAATTGATTTTGGCTTCCTAAAAAAAACTCACCAACAATATTTCAGCACACAGAAAAAAATTGCATATAACATTGCCCAATAACAAATCTCAATGTCACATTATATATGTTTTTGGACCTTTTGCCCAACTGGATGACTTATTTTCCAATTCTACTGTCTATCTACGATTAGTCTCCAGCAAACAAACTAGTCACTCAGCTCATACACACCGATGACTTATTTCCCAATTCTACTTTCTATCCATGATTAGTCTCCAGCAAACAAACTAGTCACTCACCTCATACACAGCAGACTCCCAAAAATTGTTCGTTATTTTCTGATCTATCTCGAGTTATAATTGTGAAAGTAGAATGTTGATTTGACAATCACGATAATAAGTAACGTAAATAATGGTGACGATAGAATCTCACCCATAGTGTATTTGAAAATTTATTTTCACCACCAATATTCCACTCACGTATATATATATATATATTTGCAATTAATATAATTATTTTATTTTCTTTCAAAACCCTTCCAAATTAAAGCACTAAAGATCGAAATGGACTGGACTCGGAAAAATCTAAAGTGGTGATTAGTGGTAGAGAGCAAACCGAACTAGACCCCACGCTTCACCATCGCCACGTACCGTTCCAGAGATTCTTGCCTCTGCATTCGCATTTCTTCATTGAATTTCTTGATGAACGATTCAACTCGACGATTCAGATCCTCGTGACCCAGCGACGGTTCATTACGAATCATCCAACGAGGCGAATCAGATTCAATCGCTGGGTCCACGGCGGAGGCAGAGGCAGGGGCCTGGTGGTGGTGCTCACCCCAGGTATCCGACTTCCGGTGGTGCCGCGTGAGAGGCACGTGACGGCCCTCCGTTATCGTTCTCCACGTGCTCTCCAGCGTATCATGTTTCTTAGGCCTCGACACCTTCAGGGACCTCACACCTGATTCGAGTCAAATCCTATGGAGTTGAAATTTCGAACAAAGAATTTGAATGAAGGAAATAGCAGTTCCTGGTGAAATTACCTTCCGGATTTGCTCTGGTTGGCTTCCGAGGGGCGAATCTGGAAGAAACCAGAGGTTTCTCTCTCCCGCGCATCAGCGATTGAAAATCGAGTTCCGGCGAATCATTCTGCTCCAGCGCAGCGCGGTACGCCATGGAGACATGCTCTGCTTCAGATTGAGCTCGAATTTCTTCCTCTTCTCCGATCCGGATCATTGAACCGTTCACCAACGCAGGTTGCAGTTCGACAGCTCTGTCTTCTCTGTCCCCAGCCTCATCGGAGGCCTTAGACGCCTCCACGACAGCCTTAACTTCCGCCTGAGACGGCAGAGATTCGAAAATCACAGGCGGAGGTGTTTTGAACGAGATCGAGTTCTCAGATCTAAAAGCCTGCTGCTCGGATTTTCCGTGACTGAACCTCGAGACGGCGGCGATGGAGATTATGATGCCGTTGATGATTATGTACAGATAAGGAGGCTTCATCCACGACAAAATGACCGACCAGATTGCAGGAATTCCGTCGACAGCCGCCGGCAATGAGAATTTAATAGCAATTGCTACTGATATGAATCCGGCTGAGATCAGAATCAGCTTCACCGAAGAAATCCAACTGCCATTCGATACCATTGAGCTGCAGTGCAGTGTTCTTGTTTGCTTTGTGCTCGTTCTCTTGACTCTTCTTTGAGCTTGAGTGTTTCCGGCGGACCAGGAACAAGTGATTAGTGAGGAGAGAGATTATATTCCATGTATATATACAGGTGGCGGATTTCGAGGACGCGGTTTATGTTTTTTCGTGCAATCTTGACCGTCAGATGAGCCGAACGTTGTGCATTTCGTCATGTGGAATTCGGTGCGCCAGTTGTGTTAGTGTCGCTATTTGTTTTTTTCTTTTTTTTAGATAAGTAGTGTCGCTATTTGTTACGTCAGTAGGGTATGATCCAATTTGGTATATACTGTTTTTGATTTACTTTCATTTATTAAACTCATCATTTATTAAATGCTATCATATCAGTAAATAAAAATGTTAATAAGCCCACTCAATACGACACAAAGTACGAAACTACCCTAGAATAATGCACATACTAATTTATTAGATGAAGCTTAGAGTTCGGTCGTTTTGGCCGTTTAGGCGTCGTTTAGAAGATTAAAAATGTTAAATCATTTTGAATTTATTCTGGACGGTCTGGCTGGACGGTCTGGGACAATATGCCTAAAATATAGTATATGTAAATAAAATAAATTAAATTTGCTGACGGTCGTACGCCGCCTAGACGGCCGCTCTGACCGCCTAGGAGGCCCAATAGATCGTCTAACGTACGAAGAATGCCCAACGTTTTCTCAAACCTTGGATGAAGCTCATAAAAACAACGTGTAAAGCTCTTAGGATCAATTTATCAGAGCAACACATCAAAGCCAGCTCCTATTTCCCAAGATTTGCACACAGTAAATCTGGAAGACATGGACCGGTTGGACCGGGAAAACAGCCAGGCAAAGGTAGTAATGGATCGAACTGAGGAAGAAGCCCACATCACTCTAGGCCCCTCTCAATTGGGCTCAAGATACAATGAATATGAAGTAGAGCCTGAGCAAGCCGAGTCCCAACAGGTGCAAAGGCAGAACGGCGTGGAAGAGGAGGAAGTTCAATTTGTGTCAGGAAAGAAATGGGCCAGGAAGCCCAATTTTGTGCAAGGAAAGGCATGGGTTGATTGGGGGCACTAGTACACAAAGGATAAATAAGCTCACGCACTTCAGGATCGAGGTTGAAAACGAGAATCACATGGCCAAACTCCTACGTAAGTCAAAAGCTCAGGAATTTCGGGAACTGCGAAGGGAGAAAATCGATGAGGTGCTCGCGTCTTACGTAAGAGAAATAATGGGCGACACCCCAGACTCAGCTATTGAGGCTGTAATTGCTTGCTTCGAGTATACCTACGAATGACATAATTTGTAGAGTTGGGACGGGAAACTAGGTTTCCCGTCGCATTGTACAGAATTTACTTTTTATAATATTTTAATACTTATCTACCAATAAAACTAGTGACTTACCCCAAAAAATGTAATATGGGTTATGTATTATGAATATCCATTGTATATCAAACTTTCAAACTTCTTTCAATGTATTTATCTCCCAATTCAACTAGTCATGTATCTACTTAATGTATCTATGTATACATGTATCTCTCACTTAAGATTCATGGGAAAATTTCCAGAGGCATATGAACATGATCAAGCGGAGAGAAGACGCAGATTTCTGGAAGTTGGTATGGGCCGCGATGTTGTGGCTGTTATGGAACGAGCGTAACAAAATCAGATTCCAACAGGCCCAATACTCAAGTGAGAGGGCCATTGCAAAAATGAAGCACCACCTATGGAAAATCATAAAAGCCCACAATCTATTTAACGGCTATACGGCCATGGATTGGGATCGAGAGGCCCGTGCTATTCATATGATCGACTTTGCGTAGCTTCTTTTGTCATTGTATTTCATACATGCTTGTAAATACTTCGTTCTATTAATGAAATTAAATTTGCTTTGCTAAAAAAAGTACTGTTCATCCCCCAAATATTTGTACTTTTGCCTATAAATAGAAGCATCCATGTTGATGTAACACACACTTACGAAATGAATTGTTTTCTCTATATTTTATTGTTCTTCATATATTCATACATTTGTTCCATATATTTTATAACACGTTATCCGTACGAAGCTTTGCCGATTTGAGCTTTATATCGTTTACTAGAAGACAAAGTCCATCAACGGAGAATGATCCTATCAGTGATGGGATGATGAGATTGATTAAAGGATTTGTTCTTTCCACTTTATTCTTTCATATTATCATTTTCAGTATATTTGTTCTAATTAGTTTATTTTCATTTTATTGTTCAAAATTAGGAATCAAGAACAAAGTCGAGACAACGGGCAAGGATGTTAACTAATCCTTTATAAGTTTTTGAACAATGAAATAGTTTCAACTCAAATTGCTATCATGTACTATGGAGATTTTGACAAATATTACAAAAGATGCAAATGTTTATTAGAACCATGAGATCCCTCCCGAAGAAGAGACTACTGTTTTATCATGGTTGATTATATTATCTTGCAATTAACAAATGAGTTTTTAAGTGGATGAACATTTTCTCACTTTATATTTATATGCCTCAAAGACGATTGATGATCATCATATGATAACATGGAAAATTTAACGGTTTGAAGAATATTTTTCTTGAATCACTATACCGAATATAGAAAAAGAGCTTATATTTTTGTTGAATGACTACGTGGTTTCTGAGAAATTAAAAAGTACACTATAGTACAATTCTTGCTTATGAGGATCACATGAAATTCTGATGATCCAAGTTTGGTGGTGTGGAATGAGATTGTTCCTACAAAAGTAGACGTGAATAATTTATTTCGATGCATAAGTCCTGAAGACAACATAAATATTGCAAATTTTAATCTTTATTTGCAAAAAGAATTATATTAAGATTATAGTCATGTTTATATTTGTATGAAATTTATACAAACTTGTGAAGAAATTCATCATGCATTTAGGATTGCACATCATGATTGAAATTGTTGATGGAAAATCATTTGGGAAGGTCGTAAATGGTATTAAATTTTGATGGATACGTGTTAATGAGTGATTCATCCATCGTGAAACAAAATTTTTTTTTTTCTAACATGGGTTCAATATGCTAGAAGCATATTTGATCATTAATGGTTGATAAATCATGATATGGGGTATTTTGATATAACCAAATGAAGCAAAGACGTTATGAATTTTACATTCGGCCTGGTGTTATGGGTCCTAAAGACACCACAAAGGTACACAAATCTAATCATTCATATCTATGTCAATATACTGCTACGGTTGATCTTTGAAATAGAAGCTATTATTATGATATCACAAACATAACGCCAAGAATACCACTAGAGGTGGGAGATTACAATATTAAATGTGCAAAGACAAGTTAAAGAACATCTGGCATAGACAGTTTTAGATCGAACACTTATTTTACAAAAATATCATTGCACAAAATTGATAAATAATATTTTCTCTACCGGAAGTAGAGAGAAATTAGTTTAAATGTGCAAATATATCTTATTTTAAAAAAAAATCTAATTCTACCTGATGTGGGGAAAATATACATAATATGAAGTAACAATATGTGATATAAGTACGTATTATGATGCTTAAGAATCTTTTTTTAGCAAAGCAAACTTTAATTTTGTATTGAAAATAATCAAAAATATTTACAACCTAATTTCCCAATTA
>JAOYMZ010044400.1:0-30985 GCA_025802335.1 Pinguicula primuliflora | reverse complement strand
ACCGGGGTTCAATCTCTTTGATGAGCAAAACAAATCCAATCTTCTTCACATGCCTAAACGGGAGCTCATCGAATATAATATGCCGAGCAATCTTCCTCCACAACACTTTTTTTATCAAACCTGAAAAACAAATATGTCAAATAACATTATATTAATTTGCAAAATTAAAAAACAGAATACTGGACTAAAAAAACAGAATAATAAAAAAACAGAATACTTGACTAAAAAACAGAGTACTAAAAAACAAAATACTAAAAAACAGAATACTAATTACTAACAGTAGCTAACTAATACTATAAAACAGAATACTTCCAGCAGCTAACTAATACTAAAAAACAGAATACTACCAGTAGCTAACTAATACTAAAAAACAGAATACTAACAGTAGCTAACTAATACTAAAAAACAGCAGAATAAAAAACTATTAGTAACTAACAGTAGCTAACTAATTAAAAAACAGAATATTAAACAAACACTATTAGTAACTAACAGTAGCTAACTAATACTAAAAAATAGTAGAATAAAAAACTATTATTAACTAACAGTAGCTTACAGAATACTAAACAGAATATTAAACAAACACTATTAGTAACTAACAGTAGCTAGCTAATACTAAAAAACAGCAGAATAAAAAACTATTAGTAACTAAAAGTAGCTAACAGAATACTAAAAAACAAAACGTATCAATATTAAATTCATATTATAATAACCCATATGCATACTAATTACTAACCTTGTTAACCTAAGTTCACTAACTTCATCATTCCGAGATTGAAAGCATTGACTGTTGAGGATCATTATTCCTCATGTTCATTGCTTCCAGTGTCTTTCTCTTATAACACCCTCTGTAGTGTTTGACCATTGTTGACGTCCCATACCTATTGGTTTCACAATTTACTTCCTTGTTACAAAACGTGCACCTCGCCTTGGGCTTCAGTGGATCTTTTGGTGGAAGTACTTCCACAAAAAACTCCCACACAAAACTGGTCCTCTTCCTTTTCTTTGAGTTCTCCGTTGATTCCTCGATCTCAACCCTCACATTTTCCTCTTCCTCAATAGGATGAGGATGAGGATGAGCAGATGTCGAGTCGTTGGTTGATATTATTGGCTCAGTCATCCTACATTGAAATTACAAGAACAGATTAGCATTAGCTTAAAAATTAACTATTAGTTTAAAATCCTAAATGGAAACAATATAAACTCATTACACAGAATACTGAATAACAATAGAAGCAATTCAAAATCACAATTGAAACACTAAATCAGAATCATAAACAAGCTGCTGGTGTAATATTCCTTGGCATTGGCAACATATTCTGTATCAAGCAAATCGCATGTATAATATTTATGAATCAAGCAAATCAAGCATATTTACAAGCAAATCTGAATCAGAATCAATCAATACATCAGATCAGAATCCTAAATTCGAAAATCGAAAACAAAATTGAAAACCCTAAATCGAAATCAGTAACCTACAAAAACTAATCCCTAATTCGTAACCCAAAGGCCAAATCCCACAAGAGTTAACGAAAGAACGATGCCGGGAGACAAGAGATAGTCAGAATCGAAAACATCACATACCTGCTGCTGTGCTGAGAGTGAGAACTGAGAATGTACCGAGGATGAGAGACGAGACTCGAGAGAATGTCGAACGAGGACGACAAAACAGAAGTAAGAAGAAGGAGGAGGACGAGCGACGGACGACGGCTCGAGACCAAGGAAGGACGAGGGTTTGTTTGAGATGTAAGATGAGATGAGAAATTGAGAATGATGAATATTGAATTCGACTTTGATTTTGAGAATTGAGTTTGAGACGAGGGTTTGAGTTTTATTTCATTTATTCATTGAGTTTTATTTCAATAGACAATAAATGAGTTTTATTTCATTTTCATTGAGTAATGAGTTGAGTTGAGTCAGTTGACGAGGACTTTCGATTTTTATTACATTTATTCATTTATTTATTTTTTTATTTAACCGGTACCGGGTTACCGGTGGTAAACCCGGTACCGGTACCGCCGGTCCCGGTACTGCCGGGTGGCCGTACCGGAACCGGTACCGGTACCAGGGCGGCACCGGGTACCGGTACCGGTGCCGGCACCGGCACCGGGTTTACCGGTACCGGCGGGAAATTATGGACACCCCTACACTCGTTGGTCCGAAAGAAATAGAAATGGATGTTGGTTTCTACCGAAACAACCACAAAAAAAATAAATAAATAAATAAATAAATTAAAAAAAATAAAAAAGAACAAAGTTAGAAGGACTACATCAAACCGAAGAAATTAAATCGAAGAGGGCATTTATAAGCACATAAACACATTTTGTGTGTTGTAGGTGGATCCCACACTTCAATTTCTCACTGATTCGGTCTAGGTTCGGTGTCTAGGTAGTACATCCATCATTTCTCAAAAAAATGAGGCCTGTTTGGTTTCATGAATGATTTTTTTTTAACAAGTAAAAATTGGTATTAGTATGTGTGAGGACAGAACACATACTAATAGCAGTAATAGCAGTAATTTCTATTGTAGGCAGCTTTAATGAGAGCCCTCAGATCTAAGATCTAACGTTGGAAAATTAATGGCGAAGATCAGAACAAAAATGGCATCACAATCTCCATAACCAGACGCAACCTTCACCCACAACTCACAATTCTCCCACCTCCACATTCTGTCTCCTACAACAGTTCCGACGAAGGGATTCCGGCGGCGAAGCCTACGCGATGACTTGTAATTTGTCTCAACTCACAATTCTCCCACCTCCACATTCTGTCTCCTTCAACAGCTCCGACGAAGGGATTCCGACAGCAAATCCCTGAGCAATTCTGGCGGCAAAGCCTACGCAATTCCGATGGCAGATCCTACGCGATTCCGACGGTAGATCCTACGCGATTCCGACGGCAGATCCTACGCGATTCCGGCAGATTCCGGTGGAGCTTCGCGATTCCAACAGAGCTTCGCGATTCCGACTGCTTCCGGCAAAGCTTCGTGATTCCGATATATTCCAGCAGACATCCGCCAGTAAATGGCCATAATTACCAAGCTCGGCCTCGAAGATCTACCAAATTTGTGAAGCTCTGCAGGAATCACGAAGCTCACAATTCCGGTAGATCTTCGCAATTCCGGCAGAGCTTCGCAATTCCGGTAGATCTTCGAGGCCGAGCTTGGCGATTATGGCCATTTACTGGCGGATGTAGGAGAGAAGGGTTTCGTTCCGCGTCTCACAGAAGTTGGGATGAAAGTTGAAGAAAATCTGCACAACCGATCTTTTGAGATGGACGGTCAGGATGTTTTCTGCCTATAGAGTTAAAAGCTGCCTATGTGAAGGCTGAGCACTGGATCGGTTGTGTAGTATATGTTGTATTTACAAGTTACATATTTTGTAGGTATTTCATTTTCTACTCACAATTCAGCTTCATCACATTTTGCATATCATTTTTTCCACAATTGCATTTTCAACACACAGCTGAACAGTTGGCAGTCTTCATTAAGCAGGCGTTTTTCAGGTGAAGTACATGTCTTTTTTTTATACATAAGAAGCGGATACCGCAAAGTTACAAGCCGAACCCCCATTCAGGGTGGTTGGAATACAAAGTGAGATGGTTGGGGAAATGGTGCAACTAGAGGCAAGACCTCAGGTCCCACAGAGCTAGCGTGCAGTCGGGGAGATGCGATTCCTGTCGGCAGAAGCAAGCCCACTCCTACAACCGGGCAGTTGGTAGCAGCAAGCCCACTCAACTCGTCAAGCCTAATACTCTACGATAAGGCTTCATCTCTGAAATAGCGGATATGGAAATCAAAGCTATTCGGCCCTTGTTTTGCCATGATATCGGCTTCAGGAATCTCGGCTCTTCGTCTATTGATCAGAGCAATGGACAACGATTGCATCATAGTTCGGATTCGTCTAACCAGCGCCGAGTTAGGCACGTCCTCAACTCTCCCCTTGATAGCTAGGACTGCATTTTTAAAGTCTGATTCAAGGATCACCTCCTGCAGTCCCATGCGTTGAATGGCTGCAACGCCGTGAAAAATTGCCCAGAGTTCAGCAGTGGTACTAGAGCAATTCCCAATTCGTTCCATAAAGCCTAGTACCCAGTGGCCCTGGCGGTTGCGGAGTAGACCACCACAGGCGGCACGCAGGCCATTGCGGCACACAACTCCATCTACTTGGAGCCTAAACTCCATTCCCTCACACAAGTCAGCTAGAGCCTGCAAATCATCTGTATCAAGTAAACATGTGATGGCATCATTCCGTCTTTGATTTTGGGCAGTGAAGTATATGAAGAACTAGATAGTCCCATGAGCAGCAGCTTGAATAGCAGAACAGAGTCCCGTCCCTGCAAATGTGTGACCCCCCAAAGATCTCGTTGTTGTGTGCATTCAATAGTTTGGAGCAAGCTACAGGAAAGATGACCTGCCAATGGTCATTGATAGAAATGGAAAGAAGATTAAGGTGCAACCAATCATGGGTCGACTGAGTGGAGTAGAACTCATTTGGGAGTGAAGGAAAGAGTACTCCCCAAACGGTTCTACTCCGAGTACAAGTCTTTCTTTCGCAGTGTTCATTTCGCAAATTCGTAGTTGCTCGTAGGTACGTTCCGACAATTGTATCGCAATATAAGAAGTCATCAGAAATCAATTGCTAGATTCCGATCAAGCCCGTGTGCCATCCACATCCAGCCCAATGCAGGAAGCGACATCTTCAATAAGCCAAGGAGAAACAGCTACGACTCTTTCTTTTCTTCCTTTCACCAAATGATTTTCCGTCAGCATCTCACCCAGTATGCTACAATTAACAGCTAATTAGACGACCGAAGACATAGAACCGGTTCCCTACACCATTCCGCGAAGCCGCACGCATGCCTAATTTCCTTCCTAGTGGTAAGGACCACCCAACTGTTTAACTTCGTCTGCTCCATGAGTTGTTGGATATGCATATGTTTTCCCTTAAATATGCATTCATTTTTGCACTTTCATATTTTCCACACTACTAATTGCCAAAGTGCCTTCCATATAGATTTTTGCCAGGGTGGTTTGAGACGCAGCATATGGTTCTGCAAGACGTTAGCAGGATCTGCAGATACAGGTATCACATTTTTCCTTATTGTCCAATTGTAGAAATTGTCCCAGAATGGTGCCAGGTTTATACATTCAGCAAATATATGACCTTCAGTTTCCTCAATTCCATCGCAGAATGCACAGTTTGCAGTGTTTAGAGCCATCCCTCTTCGGATAAGATTTTTCCGTGTAGGCAACCGCTGCTGGAGTAATCGCCATGTAAAAGCACTTATCTTCAGTGGTAGTAATTTACTCCAAGCATGCGTTATATCTGTGTTAGCTCCTTGCAAATCCCATTTTGCTCGCATAAATTCCTCATACATTTTTCGAGTGGAATATATCTGTTTACTACTCATAGTCATGGCAATAGGATGATTTCCCCAACCCCATTGATCATCATATAAGTTTAGAGGGGGAACTTCAACTAGAACATTTAAGAGTGTAGCAAATTTGTGTATCTTGGTATCATTGCAAGGGCCAGACCACGCCCATATCCATGACCAATGTCCATTCGAGCAGTTGCCCTTATCAGCTAATTTTACTGCTTTATCTGCAACAGCAAAAAAAAGATTAGGATATGTTATTGCAAAGCTTTCATCTCCCCACCACTTATCTGTCCAAAATTTGGCATTCTGTCCATTACCAACTTGCAACTTTATTTTCTCATGAAACCAGTTTTGCTCTATCACATGCTTTCGTAAGTCTTTCCACCAGATTGACTTATGAGTCTGGTGATGGTCGTAAAGTAAGCTTCTCCTACAGTCTGCATCTCCATATAATGAATCAGGGCTTCAATCAAGAGACTGTACTCATCCACAAATATTCTGCATCCCCATTTAGCTAGCAATGAAATGTTGAATCCGTTTAGAATTTTTACCCCCAAGCCTCCCATCCTCATTGGACGAGTTATATTCTCCCACTTCACCCAATGTATCTTGCGTTGGCCATGACATCTTTCTCCCCATAGGAACTGTTTCATCATTTTAGTGAGCTTGCTTACTATACTAATAGGAGGAGAAATAATACAAGGGCAAGGATGAAAATACTGACTTGATCAGGATCATTCTCCCTCCAAAAGTTGTATACTTATTCTCCCAGCAAGTAAGCCTTCTTTCCATCAGCTGTACTATATGGTTCCATGTCTCAGGTCTTATAGGGTTCGAACCAATTGGAATTCCTAGATATTTGAATGCAAAACTCCCTAGCTTACAGTTGAGAATATCAGCATCAATGGCTGCTTCTGAGTGCCTCAAGTTCACAGAATATAGTTGACTTTTGTTAAAATTGATCCGCAACCCAGAAGTCAGTTCAAACACTCAGTACATGTTTAAAAGCCATAGTATCCTCTAGAGAGCCATTTCCAAAAAGAAGAGTATCATTAGCAAATTGCTGATGGGAAATTCGAACCTCTTTACTCCCCACCTTATAACCTGTCAATTTGCTTTCATGTATCAGTCGTGTAATAAACATATTGAGCCCCTCCGTAGCAATAACAAATACATATTGGTTTCATGAATGATTGCTTTATGCATTCCCAATTCATGGAGGGCCCGTCTACTTTATAAAAAAATTGGGATTATCTTCCTCTTGTCTTTTTTTACGAAGCACATCAAATGCAATGTGGATCTCATTGTAGTAGATGCCGATATTTTCTGAACCTTGCCTTCTTGTTGAATCCCTTTACGAGTTTGCTATGCCTTGCTATCATGCTTATAGATTTACTTTAGGTATCTCACCTTGTTATACAAAAGTGGGTGAAGCTGTTGGACTTAAAGTGAAGTTGATAGCTATCTGTTCATATTTATCATGATCTTAAATTTTTACAGGAAAATAAGCATCAACAGAAAATTGCTCCTATTCAACCTTGTCGTACAAACTGGCAAGTCAGCCCAGAAGTGGCTACCAACCCCGCAGTGAAGAGGGTTAAGCGGCTTGATGTTCCCGTAGAGAAGTACCCAAATGTTGGTTAAATCGATATTGGCTAATGAGCATGACTTCTTTTCTGTTTTTCATTTTTCTTGTCAATGTCCAATTCTGACTTGAAGTCAAAACAATGCAGCATAACTTTGTTGGCCGAATACTTGGACCGCGTGGAATCTCTTTGAAGAGCATTGAAACAATTACTGGATGTAGAATTTATATAAGGGGCCAGGGGTCCGTGAAGGATTCTGTGAAGGTAACATCTCTCTAATGCAAAATCGTCACCCCCACCCACAAAAAACATATCTTTCTAATGCTGTTGTTGTGAATATTGTGCTGTATAATCTTTAGAACTTCAATATACCGATCTAGAAATGACCACATCTTGTTGTTTGTCATAATCAACTTCGCCAGTTACCGTGAAATATCCATTTTCCCATTTAGAAAGAACAACTAAAAGATGAACCTGGATACGAGCACCTAAAGGAACCATTGCACATGTTTAATTAACTTGGGCTTCAGGAAACTCGGCCTCCACCAAGATGGGCAATGGTTCCTTTAGGAGCTAGTATCCAGGTTCATTTTTTAGTTGTTCTTCCTAAATGGGAAAATGGAGATTTCACGATAAGTGGCGAAGTTGATTATGACAAACACCAAGATGTGGTCATTTCTAAATCGATATACTGAAGGTTCTAAAGATTATACAGCAGAATATTCCCAACAGTATTAGAAAGATGTTTTTTGGGTTGGGGGTGACGATTGCATTAGAAAGATGTTACCTTCACAGAATCCTTCACGGACCCCTGGTCCCTTATATAAATTCTACATCCAGTAGTTTTTTCAATGCTCTTCAAAGAGATTCCACGCGGTCCAAGTATTCGGCCAACAAAGTTATACTGCATTGTTTCGACTTCAAGTCAGAATAGGACATCGAAAAGAAAAATGAAAAACAGAAAAAAATTCATGCTCATTAACCAATATTGATTTAACCAACATTTGGGTACTTCTCTACGGGAACATCAAGCCGCTTAACCCTCTTCATTACGGGGTTGGTAGCCACTTCTGGGCTAACTTGCCAGTTTGAATAAGATTGTTGAATAGGAGCAATATTCTGTTGATGCTTATTTGCCTGTAAAGAAGCATAAACAAGACATGAAAAAATTTACCAAGTATTTCTAAAAAAACACCAAGATGAAGCAGTCATGATAAATAATTTTTTTAGAAAAGCAGTCATGATAAATATGAACAGACAGCTATCAACTTCAATATATACATCCAACAGCTTCACCAACTTCTGTATAACAAGGTGAGATACCCAAAGTAAATCTATAAGCATGATAGCAAGGCATAGCAAACTCGTAACGGGATTCAACAAGAAGGCAAGGTTCAGAAAATGTCGGCATCTACTACAATGAGATCCACATTGCATTTGATGTGGTTCGTAAAAAAGACAGAGGAAGATATTACTCTACATTCACTTACCACTGTTGGCATAGCGTTCCATGGCACTGAATTCATTGTCCTGCTATTATGCCGTTGACTCAACGACGTACAAGGATTTTCATAACCCATTCTCTCAATTTCTGCAAAAGGAATAATAAGCTAGAGTGCAACCACATTCAAGTAGATCTCCATGTACGTTATAAGATATTATACTGCCAAGTGACAACTAGTAGGTCAGCTATTCCATCTTTGGTTAACTTAGAATCAATTCAATGGTTTGAGCAAGCAATTAAAACAAAATCCAAAAATGGGTTATAAATTAGCAGACTGGATAGCATGATTATCAGATCTTGGTTGTAAATATGGGTAAATATCACTTGTTTTAGGAGTCCTCTTTTCCACAAGGCAATTTTTTTCTTTTCAGGTTCGTTCTTTTCTCATGAGTTACTTTGACTCTATATAAAGAGCACCCAGATAAGGATCATTAGCATTGCCAACCTTGATTTAATAGTCAGCTGCATATTGGCAAAATCTGCATGAATGGTTCTAACATTTTCTTTTCTTCCAATAGCTCTGCCAAATATCTGCAAATATCAAATCATATGATGCATTAAGTTCCAAAATCATGACAAGAAATTCAAGTACAGAGTTTCAGCCATTTGCACAGTAAATGTGAATTGCATATGGTCCAAGAATACTGGCCAAATGCATTGAATAAAAGCGGCCGTTGATGGTTATGCCAAATAAGGCAGAATTTGGAATCTATCTTCACAAGTCTTTCAACCACAACGGCTACCCAAACACGTTAAATAAATTTTCAGTGCATTCTAATCAAAATCGGATCCATAACCTACAACGGGCAATATTTACCAACCGATACAGGAGCAGAAGGTTCAATATATCCCGTTTGGGAGTTACTTTCACTATTCTCCAGTTGCCGCAAGGGAGACACTTCATCATCAAAGGCAAGATTCAGAACTTCATCCAAATCTTTTGTTTCAATGAGATTTTTATTCTGAGGTCATTCATTGACCCTTCATTATAGTTCACAGGCTGCAGAATAGATATTAAGATATATCAAGAATGCTAGGCATACTTAGTCATATTATATTTAATTATGTATAGATGATGAAACGACGTCGTTTTGACTTGACACAAGTTAAAACAATGTCGCTTCATCATCTATACATAATTAAGTAAAATATGACTAAGTATCCCTAGCATTCTTGATATGCCTTAACATCTATTCTGCTAGGGATACTTAGTCATATCAAAGATTTGGATGACCTGTGAGCTATAATGGAGGATCAAAGAATGACCTCACTCGGAACAGACGATTTGGATGAAGGTCTGAATCTTGCCTTTTATGATGAAGTTGCGGAGACAGGAGAATAGTGAAAGTAACTGCCAAACGGGATTATACCTTCCATGCATTCAAGAATGTGTCTACTCTACCCACTTGCAAGGCATCAAAATCATATCAGACGAAGCCATAGAAGCATTAATTTCATGATTAAAAACACACCCAAGAAACCAATCAAACCTATAGAAGATTGTGTATGGTATAATTCCGTCAGCACGCATGTATTGTATCTCGGTTTGCGTAGAGTAGTGAATGGGCTAATAAGGATCTAGTGGTAGGCGAAAGATGGAGTTGAGACTTTTGAGGGGAAAATGTGAGAAGATTCCGTCCGCCTTGTGCCGTGTGGTAAGCCTTTTTATTGAGGAAATGACTGCAGGCGCAGGGCAGGGATGAAAACAAACCGCCATAGGAGTGCAACTCAGAACAGAATGGGGTTCGTTCTTCAATCGAGTGGTTGGTTTGATTGGAATTTGGATCTGTTTCCCGGTAAGTAAAAGCGTTGTCGGGCATTAAATAGTGTGGATCTACAGTATAAATGAGATAACTTAGTTTTGTTCGAAAAATTTCTAAAAAATGGACAGTTTTGAAAAATTGAAAAACAGCAGGTAAATCTTCCAAAAATACCAAGATCTGGGGCAAGATCTGTATAGCAGCAGCAAGATCCGATCCATTTGGCCACTCGAGTGCCAAGAAACCGTCGGCTTTTAAGAAAATCGAGCATCTATGACACTATAAACCCAAATGAGCAACCACCACACGAAGAAGACTCGTCGAAAAAATTGAATTATCGGTAAACTAGAGAGGTTTCCACCGGAATAACACTTCCACACGAGATAAGCAGCTTAGAACACAAGAGAATGGAAAAATTCTGAGAGTTCTCCATGAGAAAATTGAGAAATTGAGAGTTAGAATCCACAAGTGAGTGACCAAGAGTGTAGTGACGAAGAGAGAGTGATAAAATGAGAGAGAGGATACCACAAGAGTGAAAGTGAAAAAGTGAGTGATTTAGGGTTAAGTGGGGTAATGTAGTAGCTCTAGAACCTTCTCTTGGTTTCTAATGCATGAGCCTATAATAAATTAATTTTGGTGGGCTTACAAGAGGAGACAAAATAATAGAATTGGGTTGCTCGAGTTTGGGCTGATAATTAATATAGACTCTATTCTTATTTAATGATTTTGGTCTAGAGTTATAAAACTCAGCCAATAATCATTTTAATGTAATTTGGGCCCGATTAGCAATCACGGTCCAATGACATTTATCATCATTTGGTTTATCTTTTTTTACCTGGACCCGATGGGTAACTCGAACCCAAACCCAAACCCGAACTTGATACCTGCAGGTATCGGGTTCGGGTTCAGGTAGGATTTTTAGATACCCGAAAAAATCGGGTTCGGGTAATGGGTATCGGGTACCCAATACCCGAACCTGAACCCAAAAGGTAAAAAAATTAAAAAAATTCGGGTTCGGGTCGGGTTACCCAAACCCGAAAAAATGAATAAAAAACTAAAAAAAATAAAATGGGTACCCGAACTCGAGTTCGGGTATTTTTTTTAAATAAACTACCCGGACCCAATACCCGATTGTGCAGGCCTAGATATGATTGTGTGTGATGTAATTAAAATAAAATGGTGCATTGTGTGTGTAATGTAAAATTAAAGATTAATCAAAGAACTCCCTTTTTGGGCCTCGAAGGCAGATGTGGATGAACTACGAATCATGCTTCGAATTTTGAGCTGGAACTTGGGCCTCGTCCTTGATCTGAACTTGAGCCACAATCTCCACCTTGGGCCCATGATCCAGCATCCTTTAGTTTTCTAAAAATTACAGGATTATGCTATCCTAATACTAGCTTTATACATACCAATTATACATCATAAAAAAAGTAATTAAATACAAATTTAAGACATTCCAATATGTTCTATACAAAATTGAAATTTTAAACTTGAAACTATCTTGGTTCCCATATCCGCAGAATTCAAATTTGTGTCAATTTTCTCAAGACATTCTTTTTTAAGTTATAATATCTCTAATAAAATGTAATTTCACATCTATATATTTTGTTATTTCATGAAATACTGAATTTTTACTAAAATGTATGGGAGATTGACTATAAAAAAAAACAGTTCCTACTTCATTTAATATCCTACATTCACTTAATAATCCATTATGTCAAATACACTCTTTAAAACAATCTGTTAATGCTAATAATGCTATATATTCTGATTCAGTTGTAGATAATGCAACTATGTGTTGTAATTGAGATTTTCAACTAATGATTGATAACAGTAGTTGACTTCCTAGAGTCAAAATCACTAGCAAAATAAGAGTCAACATATCCACACAAATTTATATTTTCGAAATTCCTCTTAAAAACAAGTCCTAAATCACAAGTTCCCTTCATATATCTCAAAACTCATTTTAATGCTGCCCAATGTTCTAATCCTTGATTAGACATACACCTACTAAGAAAAGATACTGCAAATGACAATCTGGCCTAGTACTAACCATTGCATACATTAGTGACCCTAACACATTTGAATAAGGAATATTTTCTTTTCTAAAATTCCAGAAGGTGAACTGGGATATTGATTCTTACTTAATTTAAAATGTAAGTCTAATGGTGCTGTTACTGAATTAACATCTTGAAAAACAAATTTTTGTAAAACTTTATTAATATAGGAAGTTTGATGTAATTTTAGGATCTCATTCTTACTATCTCTATCAAATTACATTCTTAATATTTCCTTAGCCTCTCCTAAATCTTTTATCTCAAATTCTGATTTTAACTTCAGCTTAAGAGTATCAATTTCCAGCCTAGACTTACTAATCAATAACATATCATCTACATATAATAACAAATAAACCACAATATCATCTTTAAACAAAAAATAAAAACATGTATCATAATTGCTTCTAACAAAACCTAAGCTTGTAATAAAAGTATCAAATCTAATATATCATTGCCTAGGTGTTTGTTTTAATCCATATAATGACTTTTTCAATAAGCACACAAAATCAGGATTGTTTTTATCTACATATACTAAGGATTGCTCCATTAAAATATCTTCATCTAAATCACCATATAAAAATGCAGTTTTTACATCCCAAACAACTAAAGAAAGTAGAATTCGAATCGTTTTGAATTTAACTACAGGTGCAAAAATCTCATTAAAATCAATTCCGTCTCTTTGACCAAACTCCTTAGCTACTAACCTAGCTTTGTATCTTACATTTCAAAATTAGTGTTACCTTCTTTGATTTTAAAAATCCACTTACATCCTATTACTTTTCTATCATGTGGTTTAGGAACTAACTCCAAGTATTATTAGTATTCAAGGAATTTATTTTATCATGCATTACTAATTTCTATTTTTCAGAGTCAATACGTCTAATGGCATCAAAATAAGTTTCTGGTTCATAAAACATAATTTGTTGATCTACTACAAAAGCATAATCAATAATCTCTATATAATTAGCATATTTCAAATTGCATTTTCTAATCCTTCTTTCTCTATCCCTAGTCAACTTATAATCAGCCAAAGATTGATTATTAACTTGATTAGTATCTCCAGTTGGACTATCAACTACAACTTCATTTTCAGGTAAAGAAGCATCAATAACAGTAGCATCGACAGTATGATCATTTTCAATTCGAGGTAAATTAGGTTCTAAATTTGAACCATTTCCACCAACCTCCACCTCCATTGGAGGATTGGGTTGATGCTCCACCTCAATTGGGGCAATAGAAGTAACTGCTTTATCTAATAATATTCTCCTAACATTTTCGAAAAATCAGTGTCATTCAAAGGAGGATTTTGATTTAAGTAAGGGAAATCAGATTCATTAAAGATAACATCTATACTTATTATGACTTTCATTCCAAGTACACTTTTATCCCTTAACACCTTCTTGACAGCCTAGAAAGACACATTTTATTGACCTAAGATCAAGTTTACCTAGTTTATTATGCATGTAAGCAGCACAACAAAAAATGTTTAAATTCTCTAACTTTACATAGGTACCATACCTAATAAATTTTGGGCAATCATAATTAATCGACCTAGAAGGACTCCTATTAATAAAAAATGCGGCTGTATGTAAGGCTTTCCCCTAGAATTTTTTAGACATTCCTAAAGTAGATAACATGCATCTAATCTTCTTAATAAGGTCATATTCATTCTTTTTGCTACCCAATTCTGTTATGGAGTGTATCTTACTCTATGGTGCCTAGTGATCCCATGTAAAACACAGAAATTATCAAAAGCTAGATTACAAAACTCTAAACCATTATATGTCCTAAGATACTTAAGCTTATTTCCTTATTGATTTTCAATTAAAGATTTCCAATTTTTAAAATAAGGAAAAGGTTCAGCTTTTGATTTAAGAAGAAATACCCACAATTTTCTACTAAAATCATCAATAATAGATAGAAAATATCTTCCTCCGCCATGTGTGGCCTCGGAAGAATGGCCCCACAAGTCAGAATGTACATAATCTAAACACTGTTTGAACTTATGTACACATTTAGGGAACTTAACCCTATGTTGTTTACAAAAAATGCAGGATTCACAAAAACCTAGATCACCTAATCTTTGTTTACCTAACAAACCTTTAGAATGCAATCTATTCAAATTTTTCTCACTCATGTGTACTAATCTTAAATGTCACAACTTAGCCAAGTTAAAATCAGAAACATTAAGCACATTAGCACATTCTGCTTTTCCATGTAAGTAATATAATCTAATTTTTCGAAAATATGTTAATACTACACTCTAATGTTTAAAAACAGTAAGGATACCATTCTTAGCCACATAATAACAACCATTTTTTTTCTAACATTCCTAAATAAATTAAATTTCTTTTCAAATTTGGTATGTATCTAACATTAGACAGTTTAATTCTAGTCCCATTATTCAATAATAAACAAATAGAGTCAGTCCCTTCAATACTACACATATTATCATTTCCCATTATTGCTAAGCTATTCTTACTTTTATCTAAAGATTCAAACCACTCTAAATGTGGGTCATGTGATAAATTCACTAGAATCTAACACCCAATTATCTAAATTTGCAAACTCAGATACATTCAAGACAAACTCAGTACATTCTACAAAATCAAAACCTTTTTGTTCTTCCTCTAATTGTGTTTCTTCGAAATCAGTTAGTGCTTGTTCTAAATCAAAAACAGTTTGGTCAATTACCGCATTTTGATTTGAAAGAAACACACTAAACCTATCACATTCAGACATAAACTCCTCCAAAGCTTCATTTTCGATTTCAAGTTCAACTTCAACAATAGTTTCTGACTTGTTTTCAAATAAATGAGTATCATCTACAAAAAAGACCGAATCACGAATTACTTGATTATTTGAAACACTTAACTGGTTATTATCTTGCTGACCCTATTCAAGTTATTCATATTATCATGCATGCAAAGGTTTTATATCGCATTCTGATTTTGAGTGTTTTGAGAACAAGACATGTCAAGATTGTTATTCATATTTTTATTTTGACCTATAACCGAATTAGAACCATGTTGACAACCTTGATGAACATTTCTAAAATTTTCTACATTCTGATTTTGAAAATCTGTAACAAATAGAGCAGGTGACCCATTATTAACATTAGCCATATTATTCTGTTGAAACTTTAAAGCCCTATTGTAAGTAAAACAATTACTCAACACATGTCCTAATTTATTACAAAAGTTACACCTAGACTGATTTGTATTTTGAAAATTAGACCGTTGATTAAAAGAATTGTTTTAAAATTTGAGTTTATATTATTCTGCACATTATGAGAGTTTCAATTTGAATTAAAGTTTGTATTTCTCACATTATTCCTATTCTGATTTGGGACAGGTGGTTTAGAAACAGAATGCCTACGTTTTTCAGGTTCAGCTTTATCCTTATCTTTTGCAAATAACACACTAGAGACACGTTTAGCATTTTTTAATTCTAACTCCTTAGATTTTAAACCAGTGATAATCACATCCATTTTAGGGACTACTCCAGAATATTGCAATACATTTTTAACTACTGAAAATTCTTCACTTACAGAATTCAATAAATTCATGGCTAATGAATTCTCATCTAAATCATGCTCAGTCCCCTTAAGTAGTTGTGTTAATTTAAAAAATTCATCAAGATTTTCATCAACAGTTTTATCTGATTCCATTTTATATGAGAATAGAGAACCATTAACAAAAATTAAATTCGTAGGATCTTTAGAGACATATATAAGATGTAATTTATTTAAGACATCTAAAGGATCTTCAGATCCATCTAGTTTCCTAATAATAACATTAGACAGATTTAGGATTAGTAAGTTTAGGGCCTCTTCCCTAGTTTCATCTTCCCAACCCTATGAGCTTCTGACCATTGTAAAATATCTTTTATTAAAGCATAATGTACTTTATTGTGTTATAGGGCAGCTTTCATTCTCATAGCTCACAAAGTAAAGTCCCCATTCCCATCAAAGAGTGATATTTCGACTCTAGTAGTCGTGTTTTAATGTTCTAAACAAAAAACACAGACAGTTTCCAAGAACATAATAAGTAAACAAATGAGATAACTCAAGTAGTTCAGGTTCTCAGAATGAGCAAACAGGTTCAAGTTCTAATTAGACTATCTTTAAGCCTTAAAACTCCTTTTCATGAGTTCACATAGTTTTGAAAAATTGACAGTGTTAAGGTCAGTCTAATTATAGACTCTAGCGCAAGCACGGGATGTTCCACAGAGGTTCTCAAGGGTCCTCTTCATAGGGCTCCTCTCTAAGAACTCTAAATGCACTCGAATGAAAAAAAATCCGAAAGCAGTAACACTTATGGTGCTCACAGGCACAAAGCAGTAACAAGTAAAGGCTAAACGTCTCTCAAGTCGTATGTGCTAAAGCTTGAACAAAAATAGTAAACACCTCTGGCTCACAAGCCCACGTAAAGAGTGCAGAATTAAGCTAACTGAGTACTTACAAGAGGCCGTAAGTATAGGCCTCAATCCAACTTATGCTTCTAAGACTCTGTTTACTGTTTTCTGTTAATATTTTTTCCACCAAGTGTTTGTAACCAGTACCACAACTAATAAGCATGTCTTAGATCTACTACAAAAATTTGTAGTATAAGAATGATTTTCGAAGAATGTAAGTCAAATATGTATAGAGTTTTAATGAAATTTTAAAATATCTACAGCATGCAACGTTTACAAGTAATGCAGATTTTCCAAAACACAGCGCAAGTTTGTACAATGCAGAGCTTTGACAGTAGCACGAGGTGTACCAAATTTATTTCTAAGTAACCAATTGAATACATATTTCAGATAACAATGTATGTATGTAGCGGAAGCAACAAGTTGATGCTCATACTAGTATGCTTTCTTTTCTTTTGAAAATCACAGTAATCTCTTCAAAAACAGTACCCACTTAGTTTGATAGTAATCTTTCGACAACGACTGTGTATTTTAGAAAATCAGTGTGCATGCAATGTATCTTAACAGCTTAACACGCCTCAAGCAGATAACGGAATAGTGGACAAGACCAGTAGTATATCAATGGTATGAAGTTAAGTACAAAATGTAAATCAGGCAACCAGTAATATGTCACTGGTATGAGTTAGGTGCAGAATCTAAATCAACAACCAGTAGCAAAGTCACTGATACGAGTTAGGTGCAGTATGTAAATGACAATAAAGTAATAGCCAGAGTTAAGAGTTATAAGTGAGGATATCGCCATTCCAAGGTTTCTGTAATGAGTATACCATGCTGAATGCGACAAGTATGTCGACCAACACCTACAACGCACGGAAACGAGATAGTTTCCAACTGACAGTGCAAAAATAGAAAGAAAAGCAGTAATCAAACATGTTGTAAACTGTTTATCCTCTTCAGATCTATAGATCTAGTAGTGTAAACTGAAGATCCGAGTTAGGAGACTGTGGATCTACACGACAACTCTTCGAACTTCAACAAAAAATGACTACAACGATCGATCCATAACTCAAACGCAATACACAACCAGATATGTGCCAGATATTTGTCCAAATCAGTTAACTGGTTCGATAGCTATACAAAAAACCTTGAAATTAACCACTGTTTTCCAAAAAATCGAAAGAAAATCATAGAAATTAAATCTCCCTCATGGATCTATAGATCCGTTCACTCAAACTATAGATCGGGTTAGAAGATCACATATCTACAGTTCTACTTCGAATCTGACTTGCTTGACTCCAACAATTTACAGAATATAGTAGATCCGGCCAATAACCTGGCTCCGATACCACTTTGTAGGACCGTAAATAGTGTGGATCTACAATATAAATGAGATGAACTCGGTTTTGTACGAAAACATTCGAAAAACCGAAATGGGCAGTTTTGAAAAATTGAATAACAATAAGTAAATCTCCCAAATATCGCGAGACCTGTGTTGCAGCAGCAAGATCCGATCGATTTGGCCACTAGATGCCAAGAAATCGTCAGCTTGTAAGAAAATCGAGCTTCTATCACACTATGAACCCAAACGAGCAACACCACATGAAGATGACACGTCGGAAAAGTCGGATTATCGGTAAACCAGAGAGGTTTCCGCCGGAATAACAGTTCCACACAAGATAAGCAGCTTAGAACCTAAGAGAATGGAGAATTTCCTAGAGTTCACTATGAGATAAATGAGAAATCGAGAGTTGGAGTCCACAAGTGAGTGACCAAGAGTGTAGTGACCGAGAGAGAGAGTGATAAAATGAGAGAGAGGCGGTCACAAGAGTGAAAGTGAAAAGGTGAGAGTGATTTAGTGTGGGGGTGGGGGTGGAGTGGGGTAATATAGTAGCTCTAGAACCTTCTCTTGGTTTCTAATGCATAGGCCTCTAATAAATCAATTTTCTTGGGCTTACAAGAGGAGAGAAAATAATGGAATTGGGCTGCTCGGGTTTGGGCTCATAATTAATATAGACTCTATTCTTATTTAATAATTTCGGCTCAAAGTTATAAAACTCAGCCAATAATCATTTTAATGTCAATTGGGCTCGATCAGGAATCACAGCCCAATGACATTTATCATCATTCGGTTTATATTTTTCGGGGCTATGATTGTGTGTGACGTAATTAAAATAAAATGGTGCATTGTGTGTGTAATGTAAAATTAAAGATGAATAGAAGAACTTCCTTTTCGGACCTCGAAGGCAGATGTGGATGAATTATGAATCGGGCTTCGAATTTTGAGCTGGAATTTGGGCCTCGTCCTTGACCTCAATTTGGGCCCACGATCCCACAAGCATCACTGGTGAACAAATTGAATGAACTGGTTGAAGATTTTGAAATACCTATACAATGTTTAAAATTCAAACATGAATATGATATAATTAAATAAGATTTATAAAAATTATCAGCACGAGTCAAAGAGCAAAATTGAGGAAGACAACATGATCAGGAAACTATCATGCTTCTACAAATATGGTTATGAAGTAACGGTTCAATGTTCTAAGCCTAAATTTTCAATCCATAATATTAGGACCAGATTAATGATGTTCGGTCCAAGATGGTAATCCTGACCATTTAAATGTTGTGAATTAATGGTCACAATTACCATCCTAGACCTAATATCATTAATCTGGTCTTAACATTCTGAATTATAAAATAACTCAATGTTCTAAATAAGGATTACTCAAAGGACCATGTCCCGGTGTCCATTAATTCGGCTAACCCTTCTAAACAGTTCAGTTTTATAGCATTTACTTTTACCCCGACATTTGACACAAAATTTCCTCTATTTGCAGGGTCAAGTCAACCGAATAAGCGGAAAACGATGCACGTTACAAAGGAATATCCCAGCCGAGCCAGTACTAACAAACGACAGCATCATGAGAAACCCTTAGCCACCATAGCAATACCTGAAACTCCCCCTCAGCAAACTCATCGCAGTAACATTCAACCACAACCAAAATATGTAGAAACTACATCCCCAAACAAAGATCCATTCCTTATCCAAACCTATAGACCTAGAATAGAATGAATGCCACTCTTCCCCATTAACATTCCACACACTGGTGCCTAAAAACTTGATGCACCCACTCAATCACCAACCAATGAGGAAGTGGATCCAGGCCCCGTCGGCTTATAAATGGACCCGACTGAGGATGAGCAATCTAAATGTAAAGGTAATTCTGAATCCTTAGGCAAACAGGAATCTCGACATTCTCAGGCATCTGACAAGAATCTGGTAACTCACCTATATCTATCTTTAATGTGTCTACGCATTCTATGTTGGAACTTCCAGGGTATGGCCAACTCCAGAACCTTAGCTACTTTAGATTACTTTACAAAATTGTATCAAGTTGACGCAGCCATGATCTTAGAACCCAAAATTAGTGGATCTGAAGCGGACAGAATTTTTCATATGACCAGATTCCCTTCTCACACGGCATTGAATCGGTTGGATTCGTAGGAGGCCTCTGGATTCTATGGAAGGCCAGCGTGAAAATACAAATACTAGACAATAACTGGCAATATTTGCATACTTGTATAACCCTCTTAGATTCCCAATCCTTCATTTGCACGATGATCTATGGTAGTCCCCAAGCAACCATTAGACGTAGCTTGTGGTCGGCCATCCATAGCTTAGTAGAAAATATAACTCAACCTTGGATTCTGATAGGGGATTTCAACACTATCGTTGACCCTGGTGAAAAATTCGGAGGTAAACTATCAATAGGATGAGGAAACACCTGAGAGCAATTCAAAAACTTCAGCTATCAACTGGTGATTGGTTTACAGATAAAACCATGATAACACAGGAGATCACAAACTTCTAGACCACTCTCTATCAGAAAACAAATACACAATCTAGAGAGCCCTTTCCTGTCATAAACTCTTCTCAAGCATTTCCATACCCTTTCAAAAGCTTCTATCCCAGGAAATCACAATGGAATAAATCTGTTAGGCTATTTTTGATATGGATGCCCAGGAAGTGCGGGACCGAATGGATTTAATACATCCTTCTATCAGTATAATTGGAAAGTGGTAGCCCCATACTTATTCAACATGATACAAGAAACATTCATAACTGGACTGGACTGATAAACCCCTCACTCAACAAATGAGTTATAGTTCTTACACCGAAGGCGAAGGTCCAACCTTCAACCCAAGCAGTGCATTTCAGGCCCATTACCTTGGTCAATGTGGATGCTAAAATCATAGCTAAACTCATAGGGAATAGGCTGAGTAAAGTTATGCCTGAGCTCACACTATGGACTCAAACCAGCTACAACAAAGGAAGGAATATCGCGGAAAATATAGCTGTTGTTCACGAAGCTATACATGTTATTCAAGCTCCGAAGAAAAAGAAGAAATGGATGTCTATCAAGGCGGACCTGTCAAAAGCATTTGATATGATTGGATGGTCATTCGTAGAAAACACTCTACTACAAACCAACATCTCATGGGATCTTGTCAAGATAATTCTCAATTCCCTAAACAGTTGCAGTCTCCAAGTTCTCTGGAATGGTAAAAGAGGGGAAAACTCTAAATCATCTAGAGGAGTATGTCAGGGCGACCTAATCTCGCTGTATCTCTTTGTGATCAGTATGGAGAGATTGTCACACCTGATTAATTCTTTTGTGGCTCAACTACAATGGATGCCAATGCTATTTGGTACTCAAAAGTTCCAGTTATCCCATATCATGTTTGCGGACAATCTTTTGCTCTTCAGTGATGTATCTGTAAGCCAGGCTGTAGTTATCAGAGGCATTCTCAACATTTTTGCTGAACACTCGAGTTTAAGGATCAAAGAGGGAAAATCAAGCATCCTTCTCTCGGATCATCTAACCTCGCCTGAGTTGCAGAACATATGTGAAACCCTAAGCATTCAACAAACAGAATCTTTTGGCACTTATCTGGGGAAAAGAACTCCAAAAGGCTCAACCGAAAAGAAATCACTTCACTAAGCTGATTCAAAAATAAAAAACAAAGAGAACTCATGGAATGCAAGGAGAATCTCAATGGTGGGACGAGCAACATTATGCAAAACTATCTTGAGTTGCATCCCCACTTATTTCATGCAATCAACAATTCTCCCTTCATCAATCACGGCTGAACTGGATAAAATCTCAAGTTCTTTCCTCTGGTGAGAAGGTATAGGAGTAAGGAAGGCACATCAAGTTTCTTGGATAAGAGTTTGCCAACCGAAAGCAAGAGAATTGGATATAAGGCAAATGAAGGATCATAACACTGCTCATCTCTCCCCAACCAAAATGTGGAAGCAACTTTTCATTGCCAAATACAATCTCCAAAATGTGGATCTATCGGAAGGTTTCCCAGCCATAGCCGGATCTAGGTCTGTCCAAAAAAGGATTGGCGGTAAACCCGGTACCAGTACCGATACCGATATCGTTCGGTAACCAGTATCGGTACCAGTACCGATAAAATTAATTAAAAAATTAAATTAAATATATTTTTAATTTTTTTCAATTAACATTTTTTTAATTTTTTCAATTGAAAATATATATTTTAATTTATTTAAAAAAACGGTATTCGGTACCACTCCGGTACTAAAATAGGCCGATACCGATATCGGTACCAGCCCGGACTGAACCGAGAGTACTGGTACCGATTAGTATCGGCTTGGACTGGTACCGACCAGCTCGATAGACACCCCTAGCCGGATCACCCGTGTGCAAACAACTGCAAAGGATCTAGAACATCATACATTCTAGACTGTCATGGCAGTTGGGAAATGGGCAAACATGTGCTTTCTGGAAGGACAATTGGCTCCCTTCGGGCACAATCTTAGGGCATCACGTCAATTCTTATACTCAGGTTATTGACCTCCATGAACTAACGTGTTTATTTATTCTACCTGGAAGAAAATGGGACATACAAAGAATTGCCACATTGCCTCCCAAACAGTTGGTAGAAGAAATTGAGGCCACCCCCTACCAAATCCCTCTGCAGGACCAGGTCAAAGGATTTGGAGCTATTCCATGAAAGGTAATTTCACAACTTCCTCGGCCTATGAAAATTAGCTTCACAAAATTGTGAACCCCTGGACACAATTTGGCAAAGAATCTCGAAGCTTCAAGTACCAGAGAGGATTACACTATTTGTTTGGAAGTTATTGCGAGGGGGCACTTTGGACAAATTAAGAAAGAGTGCGGCGAAAACTAACCACAGATCTATAGTGTCACCTATGTGCGCAAGAAGAAAATCTCTCCACGTCCTATGAGACTGCTATCGGAGTAGAACTGTGTGGAAGAGTCTACCTACTTGCTTACCAGAAACGTTCTGGAATGAGGTAAGGACACAAGATTAGGTCAAAGAGAATCTAACATCAGATTTTTTGCAGGGAGAGATTACATGGAGTGCCTGGTTCGCCCAAACATGCTGGCAAATATCGAATGCTAGGAATGAAGAGATATTCAAGAATAGCATAACAAAAGTCTTAAGCCTCATCGTCAAAACGAATGCAATAATACGTGAAACACATAGAGTGTTCCAGATTCACCTCAGAAAACAAGCCAGGCAGACACAAATATAAGCATCGCTTCTAGGGACAGTCTCAGATCCAAGTAAACAGATCGCATGACTTAAATCAGCCGCAACATGAGTTACCCATGCCAGAGAGCATGGTGGAAGATGACTATTTTGTCCGCAATGATGGAGATGTCTCTCAACATACGTCAGAAGTCGGAATTGGTGGAGTGATCCAAAACTGGCATAGTCAAACTATGCTAGCCTTCTCAAAGCAAATTATTAGAAGTTAACACATATATCTAGTTTTGAAAGGATTGGAAGGAATTCATACTTTCCACTTTTCTCATTACTTTTCATTTTCATCATGTACAATATTTATAGACTATCATACTTGTAACTGTTCATATACACGCTTGTTGCTAATCATGCTTGCTACTGTTGCTAGTCATGCTTACCTTCATACTGTTGCTACACATGCTTGTCAATGAATGCACCTTGCATGCTTGTCATTGAATGCACCTTGAACTAACACAAATTGGCAGCGACAATGTGCTCCACATAGAACTTTGAGCCATCATATATGGACTAGAACAAGCTGCTGCCCATGGACTGACACGGATCTCCAGATTCACTGATTCGATTATGGCACTTGAGTTGATTCATCAGGAGGATAGTCAAGAGTCCATGTTACAATTCAAATCTTGCATTCACATGCTATACAAGGAATTCTACGCAATCAGATTCGGCTACTCCCCTAGACATGAGAATGGCGAAGCTGATCAATATGCGAAGTTGAGTCTCTCCCTACCAAATTGGGAAATCAAAATTCATTATGACAGAAGGGACGAGAGTGATGAACTCCCCTTTCCCATAGCAGCAGCAGCATAAGCTTATGACTAGGATGAGGGTACTATACCCCCCCCCCCCCTCAAGTAGCAGCAGGAGCTGTTGATAGATGTGGAATGTCATGTGATCACACTTGGTCTAAACATCTTTTTGAACCCTCCCTCTCCAATGTATACAAAAAAAACTTATTTTAATTTTAATTTTTAATATTATATACATTATGGGACATGTTCAATGCACATATAAATATACACATAAATAAAAGCACATTTTTAATTTCAGTAATTAGCATCGCATGTTGATGGAATTGATCACACCATTGGAAAATTAATATATAGAAGATCAAAAGATCATGATTTTGTGATGTTCCGACGATTTCATCGTTAGTAATTTAGTTTCGCATTTTTCTCTTGGGTTAAATAGTCCTTTATTTGGGTTTAGAAAATTCTGGCAACTAAGGCGCCAGAATCACACCTAAATATGAGGCTTTTGATCTCATGTGTATAAGCTTTCTAATGGTGTGACCAATTCCGTCAACGGGCGATGCTAGTGGCCAAAATTAAAAACGTGTGTTCATTTATATATGAATGGAACCTACCCTAGAATTATTATCTATATTGTTAGACATATAAAGTGAGGGGTCGCTCGTTCGAGTCTAGGCGGCGATCTTGGCAGCTTGTCCACCCAGGTGGGTCTCAGCTGTGGCCCAATCTGTATACGGGCAGCTGCCCAATATGTACACTCAAAACTAATCGTAGTTACAAAAATTATTTATAAATAAATAGATTTTAATAATGGATATAGAACTCGAGCTATGCACACAAAACTTGTCACAATTGACTTGTAAAATCACTAATCATCTCGTATTATTTGGGACAATATAATTTCGAGTTATTGTCTGCTGTCATAATTAAAATCATCAATAGAAAAACTTATATATATGAGACAAAAACCTCATGATACAATTTTTTTTCATACAATGGAAGGCAGAAAGCCAAAGCAGCACAAAACAGGGAAGCTCCTTCACGGAGTCTAAAATCAAAATGCACAACAAGAATAAAAAACATAGGGCCAGGGATGCGTGTAGCTGCATCGAAGAGCGAGGTATAGAGAATTGAAGGAGCGGTCCTGTTCAGAATCTAAGTTGTTGGTTGCCCCTCCATTCCTATTTGAACAACATGGAGATCGACTTATGGGACTCCAGATCCGGCCAGTCCATCCCCCCCTCCCCCATGCTTGTAGACTGCTAGATGCTCCTCCGACGTCCCCTTGGGTGCGATGGAGTGGTGTCATTGGGCTAAAAGTCAGAGTCCCATTTTTGCAGATAGGGAGAAGCTGTATGTTGCATCAATGGAGGTAATCTTCGTAGCAGTGTAATCTCGTTCTGCAGGATATCGTCATGTTGTAGGTTGTTTGCTGCTAGATCAACCGTGGAAGTTGGAGGTCGCAAGAAGCCAATGTCATGATAGAACTTACCAAATAGCAATATAGCTGCAAGTGATCACAGGACAGGCCTACCTTAGCTAGTCTGTCAGCTTCCCCCATGAGATCCCTTGAGGTGTGCTGGAAGGAGTTGAGAGTGTGGCTAGCCAACATCCTCGAGATGAGCTGGAGAAGCGGTGCATTCACTGAATCAGTACGTTGCCCCTTCAGAAGCTCGATTGCTATCTTGCTGTCTGATTGAAGTGTAACCCTGGTAAGTTGCAGGCACTTGGAGATCCAAATACCACAATAGATCACCCAAAGTTCAGCAGAGATAACAGAGCAATCATCGAGGTGCATACGGAATCCCAATATCCATGTGTTACATTTGTCACTAATTAACCCTCCACAGGTAGAGATACCCGAGGAGCGACACACTGTTGCATCAACTAGAAGATTAAAATCAACTTTCACGAATGGGTCTGCACGAGGTATCCCTGTTAGAACTCCGTTCATCCGCTTAGAATTTGATTTCATGTGACACAAAGACTGCTTTGAGGTAGTGAATGATGCTTGTATAATTACAATCATGTTGTTGATAGACAAAGTTTTGTTTGGAAAACCCCTTCATTCGTGAAGCACCGGATTCTCCAACAAGTTATTGCAAATAAATCCTGCGTATCAGAGCTAAAAGTAGAGCCAGTTATGTGTAATGAAACTCATTCATCTAGAGATAAGATCGAAAAAAAGGATACTGAAAGGACAAGGAAGAGCTTTGTCCAAACTCTCTTACTCATGGCACAATCTCTTAGGACGTGTAGAATAGATTCTGGGTTACTGCAAAAAGGACAAGCTACCAAAACAGTAAGTCCCCTACGGAATCTCTCTTGATTAGTCTAGAGAGCCTGTGGATGACTTTCCATAAGAAGATTTTGACTCGTTTCTGCACTTTAAGGGACCAAATTTGTTTCAACGGAAAGGTTGATGAGTCAAAATGTGGGTTGATAACCATGGTCAGCGCAGAAGTGTAGCTGAAGCGACCATTGGTCGTGAAAGCCCAAACTTATCTCATCTAAACCGACCAATGGGCTTGGCGGAGGGAGAGCTATGATTTTTGCAATGATCTCATCCGGGAGCCAAGAGGATAGCAATTGTATATTCAGTGATCCAATTTTTATTGTTGGAACAAAAATTCTTTCCCTTATGTTTAAGTAATTATTAAGAATTAAAACGTAAAACCGGTTTAAGAATCTAGTAAACTTGGAGATTTTTTCTAGGCCATACAGGATTTTATAGGTGATTTTTGGCCCTTCTATGCAAGTTACTCCAGAAAAACATCAAGTTTGAGTTTGATGAAACTTGGAAAAAGGCCTTGAGAAGGATTGAAGAACCACCTAACCACTCTATCTATGATCAAGAACCTCACCACATCTTACCACTCAACATCATGTGTGATGCTAGTGATATGGGCTCTGTTTGCAAGTTCTACTGGAAAGCAGTTTTTGACTTTTCAATCGTAGAAGTCCTTTTTACACTATTTGCGATTTTGGCTTTTGGTGGTGGACTGGCAGCGTAAAAGCTCCCAAAAGCCCAAAAGGCAAAAGTTCCCTTGGAGTAGCTTCTGGGACGCTTAAGAAGGTGTCAATTTTGTAATTATTTAAAATTCACTTTTAAGATAATTTTTTCTATATACAAATCGATAATACCGAAATACCCAAAAATTTTCCCGTATTATATCCATTTTGTCACATTATTTTTTTTAACTTTTGCCACAGTAAAGCTCTCACTGCAAACACATTATAACTTCCTTATAAAAGCATCTTTTTTAAAATACCTCTCAAAAGCCAAAAACAGCTTTTGAGTAGAACTTGCAAACAGAGCCATAACCATAAGTACATCAAAGTTTGTAATTCTTTGTAATTGCTTCATTTGACTGGTTTAAAATATGAAAATTTTAACAATACGATAATTTAATAGAAATAAAAATTCATAGTGGTTTTAGAATTTTTATGTCCATAGTGTTTACAACCTGGCCCTAAATTTTAGTTGAGCACTCGTAACACATCTAAGTTCAGGGTCAAGTTTGTTCCTTTTGAAATATTTATTTAATAAGATTGTAATATATTTTTTAAAATAGAAGACGTCGAAAATAATATCATATAATCAGTTATTAAAAGATTTAGATACACGAATTCTAAAAATATTTACGCATTAACCCGAAATTATCTATATTCATATATGGAACTTAGAAATACCTAACAAGTATTCAAATTGTTAATAAAAGATATCATATGATATTTCTGCAATCACTCTCTCTCTAAGATTTTCTCTGCCTTCTCTCTACCGCAAGCTTTGAAACTATCCGTTTGAATTGTACCGTTGAATCGTCGCCGGCCTGGATTGCCACCGAAATCGGACCGGGATCTCCACCACCAATTGGAACCTAATCCAGCAACTGCAGAAGTAAAGGGTCAAGAGTCGCAGAATTCAGATCCCCCGCTGGAACAAAGAAAGTCGATGTCTTTCAAGGGAAAATTCGTCAAGGGCTGCAAGATGCAAACCCCCAGGCCCTCTTCAAGGGGCTGCATACGAATCCAATTAAGCTGGCTGCGGAAGACGTGTCCCACACCCTGGTTGAAGGGGTGCCTCACATCTCTTTCTCAGAATCGATTCATCGACAGATTGATGCCAATCTGCGCTTCAGCCTCGTGCTGAAATCGCTAGGCAGAGCTTTCAATTATCGAACCCTTTACCAAAAAATCATGAATCTGTGGAAGCCAAAAGGAAATATTCACATCATGGATTTGTCGGATGGCTATACACTTCTCAAATTAGATGGGGTTGATGATTACACGAACATCCTAACTGGCGGCCCGTACACTCTTCTAGGGCATGTGATTACATCACCATGGGTCAGATCCTTCAACACCAGCAGTGATCACCTTGAATTGGTGGTATTGTGGATTCGCATCCCCACCTTGCCCCCAGACTTTTTTCAGCTAGACATGCTCAAAGCAATTGTCCACCCGATTGGCGCATTCCTCAAAGTAGACGAACACACCATGGTAGCTGAGATGGACAATTTGCTCGCATTGCAATCCGAGTGAACCTGAACAAGCCTCTGACGCCGGCTATCATAGTGGACGGTAAGCCGTATAATATTCAGTATGAAGACTTACACAATGTTTGCTTTTCCTGTGGCAGGTAAGGACATATGAAGGACTCGTGCCTCACCATCACTCAAGGTATCGAGAAGGACACAGAAGGTAAGTAGAAAACTGCGGAGTCTCACGCACAACAAGGAACAAGCGTTAAGATTGGAGAACCCAACAGTGAATCTGGGAGGACCAACCCGCACGCGGACCATGGTCCCTGGCTGGTAGTCGAGAAACCAAAGCGTACCTACAACTTCAACAGCAATGGGATGGGGCAGGCTCAAAAGTCAGCGTGGTCAGGTAAGTTCAATTTAGCACCTATAGGAATTGCCTCACGGTTCTCTGCATTGAGTACAAGAGAAGAGGAAGTCAGCAATCATCAACCAGCAGTGAGAGGAGCTTACCCGAGCTTTACCTACAAGGCAACCGGCCAAGGCTCGGGCAGTAAGCATAAGAGTGCAAAAATGGCACGTACAGACAAAGGAAAGGCCACAATGTAAGGTGTTTACGGTCCTCAAACTGTTGGCCTTGCCTCTACGTCTAGACAAGTAGACAAAGAACAACCCAAGTCCTCATCTGGGGGCCTCATACCAGATCGCCCACCCCAGCTTCCCCAGAAAACACCCAAGTTAGTCCATGTAGCTCCTGATGACATTATACCACCAGTGGCGGGCCCGGATATTATCCCCACAGAGCAAGGGAAGCATTCCAGTGTGAATATCCCGCACCCAAACCCGAAAGTACGAACTATGCAAGGTACTGATGATGGCACTGGGATGGAAGTGGATCACGGGCTCCCTTGGCATAAAGGCTTCTATGTGGGGAATAAAGGTCGGGTTAAAGCTGTGTTTAGCGTAGCCTT
This sequence comes from Pinguicula primuliflora, assembly GCA_025802335.1. NCBI lineage: Eukaryota > Viridiplantae > Streptophyta > Magnoliopsida > Lamiales > Lentibulariaceae > Pinguicula > Pinguicula primuliflora. The sequence goes on along the minus strand of JAOYMZ010044400.1, from coordinate 1,467 downwards.
GTCAGTCAATTATTCCTTATAAGTCAATTTGATAAAATAAGTCTGTTACGTGAACGTCCCACCTTGTGTCTTATAAAGTAACTGATTTGAAAAGTCATTTTTTTAGCCTGATTAAAAAATAAGGTGACTTATAAGTCTTTCATTCTAATTTTACCCTTGACTTTATTGTTCTAAATTTGACTGAGTATTTTAGATGTATGAAAATTACAATATTATTTTCATTGTTCTAAACTTTATTGTTAATATTTAAAATAATAACTTTTAATTTATACAATAAATTAAAATTATTAAAGCTAAAAATGTTTTCTATTTAATAATAACTGTAATATAGAATATTTTTAAAAAATACAATAACAATATAAAATAATATTCTTTTATTTCATTTTACGAAAATCAGTTACCTTATCAGATAAATTTGCGAAACAATTGTAATCAAATCAGACACCTTATCAGGTCGCTCTATCAGTCACCTTATCAGTCACTAATCGCCTTATCAGTCACCAGTCACCTTATCAGTCATCAGTCGTCTTATCAGTCACCAGTCACCTTATCAGTCAAATTTACTAAACACAACTTAAGTGAAGTGGCAACAACACAGTGATTCCACATTAACCTTGAAAACACAACTCCAACAAGTGATTTCTCTTTATTTGTTAGGAATCTGTAGTACAAATTTGTTGTTGAATTAGATAGTAAGTCATTTCTCTTGATTTTTTTATTGAGTTTAGTGCTTCGACGGGCATTGAATGCCGGGCCACTCCCCATCACGGGCTTGAATGTCAAGATCCGATTGATTATGATTATAAGGCCTCGTTTACTGCTGATTTATGGTTGTCAGGTTGATGTTGATTTCGAGCGTTAGAGATATCAACATCAGATGCAGTAAACGGATTCTTGATGTTGATTTTGATAGCGTTAGTTACTGTTCCGTGTGTTTACTTTGAGGTGGATTTGGGTTGATTGAACAGGTTAATGAAGGCAAAAAGACAGAAATACCCCTGGTAGGAAACTGAATCCGTTATCAACTTGTCCCACCTAATCAATCCAAGTAAACAAAAACAAAAGCGAATTCTAGCATCAGAACTGAACATTTCAGAAACTTTCAGAACCATTCCTAACCTTGAGATATGATATTCAGCCACTTTCAGAACGATATTGAACAATTCAGAAACTGAAGAAGCTCACTAAACATAGAATACGTAACAAATCCAACCAATGTAGCAAATCCAACCAACAAATGAAGCACGACAAACAAAGTTTCACACTCGACAAACATGGCAACTAGTGTACAACAAATCCAATCAATGTAAAACAACAGAGTTCATAGTAAACTGTCAACGTGCGACATTCCTGTATCTAGCAAACATAGCCGTCGCCATGTCGTCCCTCTTCTGTGTCCATGCGGGAGAAGGTTCCAATGTCACCACATATTCCGTAGTAAAAGGATAGAACACGTAAGCCTGACTT
>JAOYMZ010044390.1:0-14791 GCA_025802335.1 Pinguicula primuliflora | reverse complement strand
ACCCCCCCGCATATTTTAATTTTATTTATATATTTCTTAATATTAGTATTTAATTTATAACTATAGTTTAATTGTTTTAAATTTATAAATATTGAAAATTTTTAAAAACAAAGATCAAAGAGAGAAAAATATAGTAAAAAATGAGTATGAGTGATTTTTTTTTTCAAAATTTTGATATTTTTTTTCATGTTAAATTTATTTTTCAATTTTAACATATTTTTTTAATTTAATTTTTAAAATGATTTTGGAGGATCGGGGCGACCTGAACCCGTCCCGTCCCCGGGGCAAGGCGGGTCTGGGTCCAATTTTTAAATAGGCGGGGCGGGTTTGGGTCTGCCTTGCCCCGCCCCGCCCCATTGCCATCCCTACTTTGGTCCATCAAAACACAGGAGAACGTTTCGCAGGATTTTTCACAAGGCAAAATTCTGCCATTTTTAATATCACCTCTTCTTCCTCGAGTACAACCTCAAAAATATCGAAGGATTAAAAGGTCAGTGGAGCTGCTGAACAGACGAAGAGAACCACCACAATGTCGATAGCTTTTGAAGAAACGAAGAAAACCATCATAAGGTTAGTGGAGCTGCTGAGATCAGAATTGGCAAAAGTTGGATGATTGCGTCAGTCCAGCTTTGTTTAGTTCTGGAAGTGATTTTGAAAAAAAGGCAGAATTGGCAAAAACGTTCGATCTTGAACAGATTTGTTCGTAAAGAAGGCCGAATTCTGCAAAACTGCAACTCTAGGGTTGAGAATGGGTTAAGTCTGCGGGTCGAAATTCGGACCATAGTTTATAACCCGCTGTCAACCAGTGAAATCTAAAAATTAAGTGAATTAATCATGATCATCAGATTTCTATCGGACGGCCACAATTAATTTCCGACACATATTCCATACTGTACATCTTATTTGTATAGACATTTATTTTATTTCGGATATATGTACTGTATGGTTGAGGTAAGTAGTTTTATTTCGGATATATTCATTTATTCCTTTTATTATTATTATTACTACTATTATTAGGATTATGATTTTTTTATTTTTTATTTTTTTATTTTTATTTTTGTTTTTGTTTTTTGTTTTTCAATTTTTTAATTTTTTTCTTCTTCTTATTTTTTTTCCGAGCTGAGGGACTTTACAGAAACAATCTCCCCATCCTGTTCAGGGGTGGGAGTATGATTGCATATATCTTACCCTCCCCAGACCCTGCCTAAAGGCGGGATTTACTGGGTGTGTTTTGTTTGGTTTGGTTTATATAAGTGTTCTTATAGTTTGTCAATAAATTTAGTTATTTTACAATTTATTTTTGATGCAACATTTTAATTAATTAATTTTATTTTATATTTATGTCTATAAATAAAAAAATGAAATAATAAAAATAAATAAAAAACAGGCCAAATAGATTTGTCTACCAAAACCCGTGCATGTTACGAACCCCCCCATTTTTTGACAGGTCAGGTTGGCCCTAGCCCGTTTTGTAAATAGGATAACCTGACCCGACGCACATTTATAAAACAGGTAGGTTGAATTTCAAAACTCAGCCCGCCAACCTGTATAAAACAGAACGGGTCAGCCTAGCCCACCCGTTTGGTAACCTCTACCTGGAAATAGAAATAATAAATTCTCCAATAATAATAATAATAATATAGTAGGTGCGTGAAACTGCAATCAAATTACATAATAAATTGAAATGTAAGACTCAATGATAATGTCAAAGATGATTGAGCTAGTGCTTATAAGAGTGACAATTGCACTCAGAGATCACGAATTTAAATTCTCTCAACGTATAAAAAAACAATAATACTACATGTCCAGAGAATTTTTTTTTCTGGAAATCCCGAAAAGATTCCCTATAGCCCACCCATGTACAAACTTTTTAGCTATTCCAAACTTTCCCTCGGTCCCTGTGCAATATAGATAGAAGGTTATTAATTATTATTAGTTTTTTTAGGTAGTTAGGTTATAATGAGTGGAACATGTTTAAACGTAATTTTAATTTGAGTTTAATTATATTTCGTATATTTATATTGGAAATATGTTATAGGTAGGTCTGCTGTAATATTAATCGTCGTTTAATAAAGTTTAACATTTCAGGGTTATAGAGTTCTGGGTTCACCATGTAGAATTTTAGTTTTTTGGCGGCGAAGCCGCCACAATATTAATCGTCGTTTAGTAAAGTTTAGCATTCAGATTTTTAGAATTTTGGGTTCATAATTTAGGGTTTTAGTTTTTCGGCGGTGAAGCCGCCGTAATATTAATCGTCGTTTAATAAAGTTTAGTATTCGGGTTTTTAGAGTTTTGGATTCATCATTTAGGGTTTTAGTTTTTCGGCGGCAAAGCCGTCGTAATATTAATCGTTGTTTAATAAAGTTTAGCATTTCGAGTTTTTATAGTTATGGGTTCATCATTTAGGGTTTTAGATTTTTGGCTGCGAAGTCGCCGTAGTATTAATTGTCGTTTAATAAAGTTTAGCAGTCGGGTTTTCAGAGTTTTGGGTTCATAATTAAAGGTTTTAGTTTTGGGACAGTGAGACGCCGTAATATTGATTGTCAGCTTTAATAAACTATTTCAAAACTATATCAAATGACATCTCTAATCGAACCACACAACGTACTCATAATTATAGTAGGTTCCGTTTCGGTGAACGGTGAGCGATTTTTTAAATAAATTCGATTTTAAAATGATAGTAGAGAAAATTAAACTTTATAATTAATATATATTAAAATAAAGAAAAATAATAATAGATTGACACTACAATGACATGACATGACTCATGAAATGGACCCACCTTCCCTTTTGTTTTTGCCACAAATTGAATGTCCTATGCGACAATACCTTCACACAAATTTATATAAAACGACATGGCCCGAAAAATATGGAATATTTTTCGGGCCATGTAGCATCAAAAAATAAGACTCAGTTATAATGATAATGCCAAAAAAAGTAGTGCCGTTTAGAGGAACCGTTTAATAAATCTAATTTTAAAAGAGAGATGGAGAGAGCAAAATATTAATTCATAATCCAGTAGCGACCATTGCAATACATTTCATAGGAAAACTGGAAACACATTCCAGTGGCAACCCTCAAGTCTGACTCTGACGTATGGGATCCAAAATGCAAAAAATAACGGGCAACGAAAGAAACTGGGATCCGTATAATAAACGAAAACGCTACGGACACACAATGAAAATGTGTCCCTATAATCCAACCGTTGTGATCCTTCCAAGATTTGAGATATGTCTTTTTGAAACGGTGTCGGTCAACAGGTTGACTCGACAACAAAATACTCCCACTTTCTCATAAAACGACATTGGATTATAGGGACACACAATTGAGTGTATTTCCCCCAAAAAAAATAGTGTCCATGCATAGCTAGTGAAGTGATTCTCCCAATAATGTTTTGTGGACACGCTTCCAATACTTGCGTAATACATGAAGGATTATAAGATAATGAACAGCTAAACTATTACGTAAATTATGAGTGCGTCGAGTGTTCAAAATGCAAGTGTTGTTACCTGACTCATCAAGTACCATCCAGAGCAACAAGCAGCACGCGTGATTCTCCATTGTGAACCACCAAGCTTGCTCTTCGTCGAATAATTATATTTCGGACATCTCTTAATATGAGAATACATGTTTGAAGTAGTCTCATGTTTTTTATTATGGCAATCAACTTGTTGCTTACAATGCTTGCACCTTGCCTGGGACATCACACCATTGATCGGAGGAAGCCGGTTAAAGTGATTCCAAATCTTCGAAAGCTTTCTCTTTTTCGGGGCATTTGTAATTGCAGGCGGAACAGACTCATCAATATCTATAGTATGAGAAGCATAACGAGGAGAACATGCCTTGTTTCCTGAAGAAACAGAAGCTCGGTGTTCCATCTAAAGAAAAAAAATCAGAAAAAGTGTCAGCACAAAAAACAAAAATACAGGGAAAAGGTATATGAGATGCTGAAATAATCAGAACAAATAACCCCATAATAACTACATGGCTTTAGCTAATGCATAAAATGACATGCACAAAAAAGGGTAGATGCATAATACTTCATCACACTTTGAACAAATGCACACGCTTCTTCATCTGTTGAATCAAAATCCAGTTTTAATCATAATGCACTTACTCTGTATTCAAACAACCAAACAACAAGATGAAGCCCACAGCGAAAAAATAACATCAGAAACACATAACAGGCAGGCAGAGACATGTAAGCTATGGATCCTTGCAGAGTTTAAGGTGTTTCAGAACGCAGTAAGAAGATCGCACCATAAAAAATCCATTTTGCATTAAATTCAATATTGTTCGGACGAGAACAATTTCGCAGAAGTTACAACAGACGTTGCACAGCTGCTGGACATGAGTATCAAACATCACAAATAAGAAACAGAACGTATAAACCTACACATATAAACACCCCTTTACCAAGAAATTTCGGTTTCTAGTTAATCTTGTTTAATTTAAGTTACTTATGCAGGGGGAATTTGGAAACGGTTTATTAGGATTACTCACAAAATCCAATCGTTATCAAATAGTTGCCAGTATAACAAACGGAGATAAGACAACAACATTTTCATTGTGATGTACGAACATCATGAGATTACAGCATTTCCCGATTTGAAGAACAAAAACTCACCCATTTGTGAAGCTTCCCACGGTCGACATTATACTTATCCACTTCTGCCCGTACACTTAGTGCCTCACTAGATCTGGAGGGTGGACTTGGCTTCTTTGTGGCCGTTTGCTTAACCTCTCGATCAATAGGATTGGGAGGATTTACAGGAGTTGCCACCAAACTAGTTAGCTCAGTCTCTGAATCCTTATCCCCCATCAACTCCGTGTTCATACCTGTGCCTGCTAAGTAGAAGTATGTACATTAAAAAGATGAGCATAAGCTCGGCTTATTCAACTCACAATTACCAATAAAGTAGCAGGGCTCCGTGTATAGATGCATGTTCAGTTTAAAATCTACAGCAAACGGATGCTTAGCCTGCTATTTTACTGTAATAGCATAAATCAGTAATTTGCTTCAACTACCTGAATTTTGTGTCCCTTTGAGTCTATCATCCCGGACTACTTTATAGCTTTCCAACTGAACTTTAGAACCAGATAGTATTGCACCGGTAGATTGGCCACCGCTGTTACTATCGCCTAATGAACGTCCAACGAAATAAACTTTGTAAAAATCAATGTTCCCAATAGTCAAAAACATCACAGCACAAATCTAAATTGAGTTGTGCAGAAAAATCCAAAGGAAATCAAACGATATATCAGTCATTTAAATGGAAGTTACACAAATTAAAATTTGGCTTCATCGGTGATTACCTCTTTTTGGCAGTACAAGTGATGGAAGGGCGTCATCCCCATCTTTACAACAATGCTTTTCACCCTCGGAAACGAAATGATGAACATTCTGCACCACTCTTGCAACTGCACTTGTCAAGCCATGTGCTGAAGATTCCAATGCTTTTAGCCTGAATCCACTTTCAGTTTTAATAGCTTCAAGATTGTTGCGCCTTAGTTCGTCTGCAAGCTGCTCGGACTCCAATCTCTTTTGCATCAGTTCCTGTGCAAGCTGAAAGCATTCCAACCTCTTTTTCATCAGTTCCTGTGCAAACTGATCAGCCTCCACTCTTTTTCGCACCAAGTCTCCTGTAACTATTGTTTTCTCAAACCTCAGATCCACATTATCTTGGCTCAATTTCGCAACTTTTTCTTCGAGCGCTTGAATTTTAGCCTGATATTCTACCATCAAACTCTGATTTTGTTCCTTCAACTCCTTGTTCTCTCTAGCCTTCAACTTCTCCTCGAGTTTCAAACATTCCAACTCCCACTTGGGCTGAACATCTGCTATTGACACTTTCTCAGTCCTCAAATCCACAATCTCTTGAGATATTTTCGCAAGTTTTTCCTCCAACTGTTGGAATTTGTCTTGACATACTAGCGCCAAACTCCAAGGCTCCATCCTCTTGCTACTCTCCAGAGTGAGATCATCTGCATTTAACTTTCATTTCCCTCTCACGGTCAATTGATACAAATTACTCTGGTTCGTTGAAAGGAATGCACCACATGCAGGCTTAATGATTCAGATTCTACACTTCTTCCGCCTGAAATTTTCCACTCAAAATCACAAGAGCATAAGAAAAACTTTGGAATATGCAGACCCTTCTAACCAATTTTTCCATCCGCGTGCAACAAATGTTTTATGTAGATGCTTCGTGCTTGTATACATTCAAGAGCCAACGGAAAATAAACCCAAATCCCAAGAACATATGAACTTAAATCTTTCCTAGGGTTATGTATTGAGGGTTCCTCGAAAAGGCGCAATCTTCACTCTTTTCCCTCCAGTTTGGATTATTTATACTAGGGTTGACCAATTGGGTTTCGGATCCAGGTATTGTATTACCCGAAGACAAACCCAAAAAATCAGGTAGTAAAAAATTAATACTCGAATTCGTCCGGTATCAGTTAATAACTGATTTAATTTTTTTTATTTATTATTATTTTTTATAATTTCTCTTTTTACCCTAAAATCAATGCTTTCTTCCGAGTTTTAGGTATCCGAATTCCAAAAAAAAAAAGCATTGATTTTTGGCTAAAAAGGTCTGTTTCAAGTACCCAAAATTCAAAACCATTCATTTCTGTTAACACTTGTTTGGTTCCGGATAACCCGAACCCTTAAAACCCGTTATCCAAACCCAATTTTTGGTACCCGGACCCGATACCCAAGGGTCAGGGTGTTTAGAAATAAAAGTCTATAGATAGAGCATTTTAATCTGATAATATTATGATTCTGGAGCACAAATTTTTTGTATTTTGAGGACCTCATGCCAGATCATGGACAACCAAAGGTTCTTATTCTTAATTGTTGTAATTCCTTAAAAGCAGGACAAAGTAGACCGCGTTTCATCGTCCGTCCGCCAACACCTTGACCATAATTCAAAGCTCCAAATTATTCCCATAATAAAACAGAGAATAATTCAGCAAGGATTTTGCATTTCCGTTGCGCTGTTCTCTCTCTCTTTTTTTCCTTCTAATCCTATTATTGAAGAAAGAGAGAGAGACAGAGGGACCGTTTATTAAGAACTACTTTCACCATTGGCTGGATTGTGGAGACGACGAGGGAAAGAAAAAAACAAACAAGAGAAGAGAAGAAGAAATGGCCGTTGATTTGAAGATATCATGTTTGGCATTTGCTCTTGCATTCACGATCCTTGCCGCCGCCGTACACGGCCAAGGATTGGCACCGGCACCGGCTCCAACCAGCGACGGTCAGTTTTTTGTGAATGTTTACTCCTTTGGGGAAGAGAATCATTATTGTTTTGTGGGTTATCATGACATAGAGGAAAGATTCGATCTTTTTTTGCTGATTGATATGTGTTTTTGGTTTCCCAGGAAATGCAATTGATCAAGGAATTGCTTGTTTTCTCATGCTGTTGGCCTTGGCGGTCACGTACCTGATCCATACCTTCGACTCGCCATTACAACTCTAAGATCGTTGTTGAACAATGAATCTTCGGGTTCATGTAGTGTGTGTTCTGTGTGTGTTTCCTATTTTTATTTGGAATGTTTCCAGAGATAGCCATTGAGGAATTCATCTGTTCTATTCTATCTATCTTCTGGCAATCAAATCAAAACTAATATATCATCTGCATTATATAGGGTCACTGGTCGAGAAGGCATCTAGGCCGTTAGGCGTCGCCTAGGCGCTAGGATGTCGTCATTCGCCTTGTCCGAATTCTTGCTTAGACCGCTTATAAGCCCGCTTAGGCGAGCCCTAGGCCGCCTAAGGGTTGAGCGGCATATATCCGGCTAGCACTTTCTTGAACACTGTATATCATATATCAACAAGTAGTGAGCACATAAACCTCATAATTAAAAGGTGCAGAAATCGAAGAAACAACTTAACTATAAAAAAATATCATCTGCATTATCAGGACATCATTGGGTCTTCAATAAGTAACCACATGGGGACAATTAGCAATTATTTGGAATGTTTCCAGAGATAGCTGTTGAGGATTCATCTCTTCCATTCTATCCTATCTCAAAACTAATATATCATCTGCAAAGCATGGGCGTTTTCATCTACAATGTATAAGCTTTCCAATGGTGTGACCAATTTCGAAAATGTATGGTGCTACGAAAAAATTATACACGGATTGGGAAAACTGTCCATAAGAACTGTACTCTATCAACTGATATCTCAAGATCATAAACCTCATAATTAAGAGGGGCACAGATCGAAGAAACAACTCCTTACTATCAAAAAAATATCATCTGCATTATTGGTGAAATGATTTAAGGCACAACTTTTTTCACACACACCACCACACCTCCATTAGTGAAAATATACACATACATGTTGGTGTGTGGGGACCCCACCGTAGAGGAATGTGAGCGGAGTTGCGACGGAGGTGTGCGGTGAAGGTGGTTTATATGGGTTTTCGCATTATTGGGACATCATTGGGTCTTCAAGAAGTAACCAGACAGTCACAATTAGCAATTATGAATCTTGGGATTGGATTAGGGGCATTGACTAATACAGCAGCTCATAGATCCGAATTTCAGAAATTAGCAAAACTGAACAAATGGGAATACATATTGACATCGATCATTTTTGCCTTATATATTAGTTTGTTAAAAAGAATCACTTGCATTGTTCAAACAAAGTCTGAAACCACAGCAAGATTTGTGTATAATGAATAAGCCTTCATTTCCTATGTGCCCAGATTAATAGATAAACAGGGTAACCATTGCAGTAGTTGGATGGGAGAAGTTTCCCATCCTACAACTTCCAATATCAACTATGAGTTAGCTTTGCTTCTTTCCATCTGAAACTGCTTGTTCTGGGCTCTGCTCTGACAGTAAGAACTTCTTCACTTTCTGCAAAGAAATTTGTCAAAATTGAAGACTTTTAACAAAAATCTAACCAAACCATCACCAATCTAGGAGTGGTGCTATAAAGCAATTCTTGTTGACACCTCTTTTGCACCTACCATTAGACGTTAACTCCCAATTGGGTGAAACGTTGGGCTGGATTTTTCAACACCCAATTGGGTGCTTACATCTCGTGGAGAGGTGCCAAAAGGAGGTGCCTTGTAACATTTTTGCCAATCTAGACATGGGCAATAAAATAACACGTCACAAACCAGGGTATCAATAACCTCACAATGTTCACATCAATAACAAGAATGAATCTAGCTTGTTTGGAAAGAAGATAACCAAGACAAGACATTGTGTAGCTTGTTCACTAACATGCTACCTACCAAATTTTACCGGTGAAGGTACGGTTGGTTTAGTACAGTACACATAGAAAATGTAAAATACTATTCGTAAACACTTTATTGACATTATTTATTGATGTTATACATGTCAATAATCACAATCGCAACTAAAATAAAAAAAACTAAGATATATAACAAAATTGGTGAATGTAATGGTTCCATATCACTCAACAAATGGTGTATAAGTAGCATTGTGCATAGAAAATGCCATAATATTTTTTCATGGTAAACATGTAATTTGGATCTCACAATCAGGAACCATTGTTTGTTTTGTCACTTCTAATCGACACCTAGTACACCACTTCTAATCTAAACCGTAAGCACACCCCAAAGCAAAGTTTTTTTCCCCAAATTCTAAAAAAAGAACTCAATCATCGAGCACCTCGAGACAAGATAGAAAAGAGAAAAGAATTCAAATTATCCATGTAAACCGATCAAAGCCAGTAAATATACATTATCGATGACGCATTGGTGCAAAACTTCAAGAAGAATGACGCATTTCTGCTGATCGTACGGCGTTTCGGCGATGCAGTTGAGCAGATCAAGCGCTGCTTTTCCGCATACTGCCTGTCTCTGCTTTTGGTGTGCCTCCATCAAATTCCTCCCACTAATTTTTAGGGTTATGGGTTTTGGAAATTGGGGGTTTTAGAATAGCAGAAAAGCCGGCGTTTACAAATTACAAGTGAAGTGCTGACCCGCCAGCTTCTTGATGTGTTTTTTATTCTAATTGTATTTATAAGTATCTTTTAAAATAAAATGAGTGTTTTGCGTAATATAAGTATTAGTGTTTGTTCTTTTTTTTACAACCTCTCTATTTTTAAAAATAAGCACCTCATGGGATGTTTTTTTTCCTGCTTAAAAATAAGTATGACATTTTTGTAATAATATTCAAATATAAATATTTTTATAACTAAATTAACCTTATCTAATATACTTTAATTAAATAGATGAAGGTTATCTTAGTCATCTAATATTAAGTTTGTTATATATAATTAAAATAAAAATTAAAATAATTATTTTTAATCACTTGCGCAAAACACCACAGGTTCAAAAAATAAGAAGAAGTACTAGAAGAAATAATAGTACTTCTGCGTAAAACAGACCTTTAATCCTTGTGTACTTAATTAATTATATATGTCAAAACGACGTCAATTTTACATGCATACATAATGAAGTAAAAAAAAGAGTAAAGGTGAAGTATGTGTAGCATTATTATAAATTAAATTACTTATATCTACCTATCTATCAAAACAAGGATGTCCAGTAACTTCAAAATTTCGCCACTTGCACCTGGACACTCTTGCAAACGAAAATTGATTTTTTTACCCCCTTCTTCAATTTGTTTTCATTCTCCGTCAGCGACTCATCCCGTTCTGCAGCTCGCTGGAGCTCTCTGCCGACCTCGAATGGGTGAGTTCTATTCTCATTAATTAACATTAAATCGCACGGATGATTAGTGCTATTAACCCATGGGTAGCTTTGGTGACAACTTTTTTTATTGTCGATTTGTTGTTGTTGTAGTTTCTTTTCTCTATCTCTTCCTTCTCAATCCATCCATCCTGTGTCTTTGTACTCCCAATCGATTGCTATTGAAATCTCCACCGCAAGCTACATCCTCTTCTGTCCTGTTAACCCCTGGCGGTGGGAGTGAGATTTTGGTTTTGACAAATTTGAAAATGTGATTGAAATTTTGACAAAGCCCTAGGCGTGCTAGCTGGGTAATGGATTTTAATAGCTGGCGTTCTTCTTCTTCTGCTGTCCCGTTAACCCTCAGCGGTGGGAGTGAGATTTTGATGTCGACAAATTTTGAAGAGCTTTAGACAGAATGATCTCAAAGTTATATAATCTATGGCTGTTATTTATTTACCCATGTTGTCGTTTCCTTTGGTTCCACTCAATCTCTCCGGCTAAACTCTGTTCTTCGCAGAGCGAAAATATCGATGTACGGTGGAGTTCATTGACGGCAATGACCACATCATCCAACTGAAGAGTTGCCACTTATATTGTCGTTACTTTATATATGCAGACTCATTCCATATTCATGGCGAAGTTGATCAGGATGATGCCTTAATTAACAATTCGATTGTTGAATGTGCTCAAATACACAGTAGTGTTTTGTATAATGTTCAAGCTTTTTCTGTTGTTTGTTTATGGTTTTCAATCATTTTGATTTTTTGTTAAGGTGTGCAAAGAATTACGTCTAACATTATTATAAGGTTAAGAATGGGTTGTGCCAAACATATAGTGAAGAAGGTGAATTGCTTTTATGAAAGTCTTAACTTAATGAAAGTTTATTCGCCTGCCCTTCTTAAATTTAATTTTCAGAGGTCCCCTGGTGCTCAATTTATGGTTAATGGAGTCAAATGCTATATTGTGTCTCTGTATTAGCTTGGAGATTCTTTTGTCTAATATATGAAACATATAAGCATGATCAGATGAATAGGTGCCAAGGTAAGTTTTCGTTGCCTGCAGTTTGAATGCAAAACTTAGCCTCCATATATACCAAGTCTTGGTTTTGCTAAGTTTTGTGTTTGTGTAAGTTTCGCCTTAAATTGTTTTGTTATGCTTATGGTATGCTCTTTGTTCTCTGATGGAATTTAAACAAACACCATGTACATATTTGGGAGTTGCTCATTTACATATTTTGGAGTTGTTTTATTTAACAATCCGCAGAATCTATATCTATGTAAACTATTTAGCCTTCTGTCTTTTTTCCTAGCTTTTATGATACCTTCTTCTCACCTGAATGTAAATGGGTTTAGGGTTATCTCATTTTTCTGTTCATTTCCTTCCTATGTACAGGATTTATGTTAGTTATTGATTGGATTTATCGGTTATGTTGCCTATTATCTTGCTGTTATTGTTGTTTATTCCAGGTTTTCCCCGCTGAAAAATTTGAGTTCCTCTTTCTTATGTTTGGATCTTGACTTTTGGTTGTTTTGATGCAGATTTTTGGCTACTTACATGGATGGTTTATGAAAAATCGGAGTTGCTTCTATGGAACCTGATTTCAGATTCTGTGAGGAAGAGTAAGGAGAAAGAAACAATGTTGTTTCTTGCAAGTCAAAGTCCAGGTGATTGTGGAGAAGTTGCTTTTCTTACTGGGGCCGACCTGAAGGGGTCAACTGTGCAGTGCAAACAAATAGTAACAGAAACAATTAGGCGTCTTGCACATTCTACACCTTCTGACACCATTCCTTTTGCCCTCAAACTCAAAGTGGTTGATTTTAAATGTATATAAATATTTTTCGGGCATTTGCAGAGTGTATTACAATGGAGATATGAAACATGTGCTAGAAGAACGTGCGCCTCATCTTCTTACTGTTGCCTGTTATGACCATGAGGTACTCATTTATTGAATCTCTCTTTTCCTTACGAGAAATGGTCGCTCTTCTGATTCCATGCTATGGTCTTCTGACACAATGTTAAGACCATGATGAGAAAGGGAAATTTTCTGAGGCCGGACAAAGGGTGTCGGACCTCACACCTTGCGTGCCGGACGCAATCTGTGGCCGTCCGATTTATATCCCACGGCTGGGATTCAAATCTCATTTTTAAACTGTTGTGCGCGGGTCATGACCCGGTTCGGAACCCAAACCAACTAAATAAAAAAAATCCGACGGAAACACCATTTCTAAACAAAAAAAACTTTCCTTGAGAGCAGAACAGTTTCTTAACAGATTCGAATCCCACCAAATTACAGTATTATATCAAAATTTTAATCGATTTGATATAAGGGGATTGCGAGCATCAAAGAGCATCAAAACAATTCAATCCTGCAGGAAAACAGCATCAGTACTCCTCCACACGTTCAGAAATAGATCTCGGGCTCCTTCAACAGGGTGAACCTAGAAAAACAGCATCAGTACTCCAATCTAACCCTAATCTCGAAATTCTTCTTTTTTTACTTGATTCTACATATCTATTTTACATAGTGAACGAAACCGGTAATGTGTTTATTTGATTCTACATATGTCATTCTTCTTTTTTTAATTGTAATATAAGGTGTTTGATAAAATACCTCAATGAATAATTCTTTCAAACTCGAGTTCATTTGTTGCTAATGCTATATCTTTCATTCATATGATTGTTTATGGTGCATAATACTAGCGTTACTTGGACTAAATTTCAGAACTTAATTAGCATTATGCACCAATTGAAGATTCGTTTTGTATGCTCTTTATTCTCTTACCAATTTATTTCTTTTGCCTATGTATACAGAATGAATTCAAATGTGGAAGAAGCACCAGTGGATAATGAAACTCTACTACAATCATACATTCCTCAAGTTCGACATGCACTCATACCAAGAATAGGGCAGATATTTAGAAGTTTGGAAGATGCACTACTCTTTTACAACAATTATGCAAAGGATGGTGGTTTTAGCACGCGCATAAAAGATACCAAAAGAGTAGATGATGTAATAACTTGGAGGAAGTTTGTTTGTAGTAAGGAAGGATTGAAGAGAGAGCTTGCAATACCAAATAGAAAGCGTCGAAGGGGGTTGACAAGACAAGAATGTGGGGCTAGAATGGTTGTCTGTTTGGATCGAGTGCATGAGCATTATATTGTGACTAAGTTTGACGATGCACATAACCACTTACTCACAACACCGAGAAAGGTTCACTTATTAAGGTCACACAGGAAGATCACAAAAGTCAAGAAGAGTTTAGTCGATCAACTTCAACTATCAAACATTCCCACATGCCAGCAAATGAGTGTTTTGCAGGTTGACGCAGGTGGTTCGCAAAATGTGGGATTCATAGCACGAGATCTGTATAACGCAAGAAGGGATGATCGTAAGGAAGTTGACGGACAAGATGCTCAAATGTTGAAAGAGTATTTTGAAAAGCAGGCTGGAAAAAATTCGGAATTCAGATTTTCAATGAAAAAGGATGAAGACGGTAGGCTACTTCATTGTTTCTGGTCAATGGCGGGATGGAGGCAGGCATACCATTATTTTGGTGATGTTGTTGTGTTTGACACAACATTCAACACAAATCGGTATTCATTGATCTTTGCTCCTATCATCGGTGTAAATCAGCACGGCCAAAGCATATTATTTGGGTGTGCGTTCTTAAGCGACGAGAAGGCTGAGTCATTCGAGTGGCTCTTTAAGGAATGGTTAGGAGCGATGCCTGCAGGACCACCAAAGATGATTATTACGGATCAAGATGCCGCCATGACGAAAGCAATTAAACTTGTCCTCCCTGATACATGCCACAGGTATTTTGAGTATTTATGTATAATTATCATGTTTATTGCAACACATGACATTTTTTTTTGACGTGCAAAGGTACTGTAGTTTGCATATTCTCAAGAAGTTTTCTGAAAAGATTGGCCCAATCAAATACAAGGAAGCGAAAAAAGACCAGTAGTCAGAGGGCGGAAAGCACTCATTCTTTCTTCAAGAAATATGTTTGCCGCACAAATTCTCTTTGGGACTTCATTACTCGATTCAAGAGAGGGCTTGAAAAGTTGAAAGACAATGAGCAAATGTTGGAGCAAGTGGATTT
>JAOYMZ010044379.1:0-14792 GCA_025802335.1 Pinguicula primuliflora | reverse complement strand
TTCACCAATGGATTTCATTGTTCTCCTTCTTCGCGTCGGAGGGGGTTTACTCTCCGACTATGGGCCACGAGATTTGGGGCTTAGGTGCTTTAATCCCGAGCTCAATTTGGGTAACGAGGATTTTATTTTTTCTCAACTTCCTCAGCCCATTTCGTGAACTCACCCCCCCCCCCCTTTTGATTTATTTCTTCTACATATTTATCTTTTATATGTAAATCCACACCTTCTCATTACTTATGCCCTCCCTTAACTACCCAATTACCTAGTTCTTAGGATATAATAATGAGAAGGAGTTTGCAAGGGAAAAAAATCCGTACCATTACAGTTTTCTTACTCGGAGGATTTACTTGTTATTGGTATTGAGTTTGAGACCATTTACAAGTATTTCAGCACCTGTGATATTCGGTTCATTACAATTTGGTATTGGATCTTATGGTTTATACTCTCCTTGTTGAAGTTAGAATGCAGGGAAGAGGAAGATCAGCTGGCCATTCCACCCCACAAGATCTGCGTAGTGGTAGAAGGCCAATGGAACACATGTACATTGACATGCCTTCCTTGTGCTTCAATGAGAAGTGTCACTGGTTCCAGGGGCAGCTAGATAAGCTACTGATCAAAAATGTTGAGGCTGAGGAGCAAAGGGCCTGCGTGGAGGCGGAACTGACCAGAGCTAGATGTAAACTTGTAGCTCTGAGGAACTGCATCACCATGCTCCAGCAGGCCAAGTTCTCGGCGATAGATCGGTATGAACAGCATGAAGTAGACTACAACCAACTACGGGGGCTGAAAACCAACAACTACGAGAATAGATCAGGGCCCAAGCTGTTGTTGCCACCCGCACCCAATCTGTTGAACAACATGCTGCATATGAGATGAGGGTGCCTGTGAACACCCCTTGGCAGCAGCTGATACGGGAGGTGGTGTACATATCCAGCGATGAGGAGAGTGCTACAGCGAAGCCCTTGAGAACAGATGAGGTTGAGACTTCCAAGCAAGGGGGTGCAGGGAAGAAACCGATAGAAACCTCCTCAGAACCAGAGTACGCCACTGATGAGGCATGAAGCTGAACGCGGCAGCTGTAGCAGAATGTCGTGGTTAAAAAAAATCATTGAGTCATGAAATAAATGTCTTGGCCAAGATTTAGGATCGTAGGTACAACTTTCCATTTGATAGGGCGTAGATGATTAGGAATAAGTTCGATTTATGCAGCTGAAATCGAACCTAGGCAGGACTGTGTGCTGGACTCAAGTGAAATGTAACTGTGTTGGCTATGATTCGGTTATAAAAATTGCATTCAATTTATGTGAAGTACCTTGCAAGTACATTGAATCAACTAGTAAGGGAAGTGATGCTGCTAAAAGGATTCCGGGTTTCCTCTGTCGATTTCATGTGCTTGCTTGCAGATTTGATTTTAATTTTAGTTCAAAACCCTTTTGGTGAAAATCATAGTGCCCTATTTCAAACCATTTTGCGAAATTGATAAGATCTCATGCCATATTTTGTGTGGTGAGTCACACAGTAATGTAACTACTTAAAGCTTGCATTATCTTTGCGCTAGCTATTAAATTTTTCCATGACTTGCTGGCATGCTTGGACCGTGATTTCGAAATCGGGGTGGAGATTTGAACTAAACCTTCAAACAGTTTTCTTGTAGTCATCAGGGATTTTTTAAATGGGGAGAGGAGGAAAGTGTTTTTAATGAAAATGTGCATATAAGATTATCTTTTATTTGAATGGTTAGTGTGGCATATTGATGCAATGATTATTTGAATGACTGGGAAATGGTTGTGGTTGAGCCAAGGGCTCTGTGGAGTTGAGGAATAAATCATGTTTGAAGCAAGTTCATATTTGTTGCACGTGAGCAATGAAGCACCTCCAAATAGAAGGAAATTATCGTGCACGTAGATCTTAAGAAGGGTTAATAATTTGGGTGTATAACGTGAGTTAGAAGGCCCAGGTCACGAGAAAAGGGGGGTAACTATGAGTAGCGCATAAAGAAGAAACAGTAAGTAACCATTCAAAAGATGTGAATTACAAATTTCGAAGGCGATAAAGGCCCTAAAGAAGCGAGAAAATGGATGGATGCTATGGAAAGAGGGTTGAGGATGACTGAGACATCGGAGGACCTCAAGGTAGATGTCGCTACGGCATTTCTTGGAGATGGAGCCTCTAAATGGTGGGGGAGTGTCGAACGGGAATTAAAACTCAGGGGACCTATCACTTGGAGTGTCTTTTATGATGTGTTTACTAGATACTGTATTCCTCTGGGTTGGCAAACCAAGTAGATGGTGGCTTTTGATCAGCGTGCACAACGCGTTGGAGAGACAGTGTTACAATTCAACTCTCGATTCCACGCGTTGGGCAAGTACTCCTCGACGGTCATGAATAACCCTACTCTTAAGCTACATCATTTTTGCTAGGGGTTACTCAATGTCAACTGGATGGCACTCGCGGGAGTCCTTACCATGGATTTTGACGTATTATTGGATGCACTGTGAGGGTGGAGATAGAAATTGAGTGGCGTGAAGGGGATGTGTGGCCTTTACATTTTTCGATACATTATACGGTCACAACACCTTTAGATAAAAGTATAGTGGCGACACAAGGAGCAGAAAATTGCCCTATAACAATAGGGGGACAACAGATGCATGCACAACTTATAATGATAGAAATCCAAGAGTCCGACGGAATATTAGGTATGGATTGGCTTGCCACCAATAATGCCCAAATTGACTGCCGAGCAAGGAGTATACATTTTCAAATACCGGATTGCTAATCATTCTATTACCACGGGAAACAAAAGGCACGGGTAGACAACCAACTCGTACTCCTGTTTGCAGTCCAAGCCCGACGACAAGTAAAGAGAGGGTGATCAGCATACCTTGCCTTTGTGATGAGTGAACAAAAACAGAATGGCTCTCAAGAGAATCTTCCGGCGATCTCCGAGTATGCAGACATATTTCCGAAAGAACTACCGCATCTACCACCGAAAAGGGAGGTTGAATTTGACATAGACTTAATTCCAGGAGCAGCGCCGATCACTAAAGCACCATACCGCATGGCTCTACCCGAATTGGCAGAACTCAAATTACAACTACAAGAGTTGATTGATCGTGTACAGATTAGGCCAAGTGCCTCTCCGTGGGGCGCCCCAGTATTATTTGTCAAAAAAGGAGGATGGAAGCTTGAGGCTATGTATCGACTATCAGGAAATTAACAAGGTGACCATTCAGAATAAATACCCACTACCTCTGATAGACAATCTATTTGATCAGCTAGCCGGGTCAAGCATTTTCTCCAAGATTGATCTTCAATCTGGCTACTATCAAATGCGGGTTAGAGATGCGGACATACATAAGACCGCTTTCCAAGCTCGGTATGGACATTATGAATTTCTTGTTACGCCTTTCGGTTTAACCAATGCCTTGACAATGTTTATATACCTCATGAATTGAGTATTCCATGATTATTTGGACAAATTCGTGGTAGTATTCATCGACGATATCATGTTCTATTAATCCACGGAAGAACAACATGTAGAACATTTAAGGGTGGTTCTACAACGGTTAAGAGAGGAGAAGTTGTATGCTAAGGGGTCGAAGTGTAGTTTTTGGATGAAGGAAGTAGCCTTTTTAGGCCATGTCGTTTCAGCGCGAGGAGTAGTAGTGGATTCGACTAAGGTAGAAGCCATCACCGCCTGGCCGAAGCCTCGTAATGTGGCTAAAATAAGAAGTTTTCTCAGACTCACGGGATACTACCCTAAGTTCATTGAGGGTTTTTTTAAAATAGCTCGTCCACTTACCAAACTAACTCAGAAGGGGTTTTCTGGACTTTTACTTGGCTTTCTAAGTCATTCCAGTGGCCGAATATGCAAGCTGATGTGCGCCATTTTGTTGCTTCGTGTTATGTCTGCCAGACCACAAAGTATTCTACTCAGCCGACAACTGGGTTATTGCAGCCTTTGTCGATTCCCACGCTTATTTGAGATAAGGTGTCGATGGATTTCGTTACGGGTTTATCCCTATCTCACGGATTTGGTGCTTTTATGGTTGTGGTTGATCGCCTCTCTAAGTATGTTCACTTTGGTGCCCATCCGCCATCATTTGATGCAACCTGTGTCGCTACCCTTTTTGTCGACATCACGGTTAAGCTTCATGGCATTCCGTCGGATATCGTCTCTGACCGTGATGCTATTTTCTTGAGTCATTTTTGGGAGTCCATGTTTAAAATAAGCGGGACTCATCTCTCTCGCGCAACAACTTATCACCCCCAGTCTGACAGCCAGATTGAGGTTTTGAATCGCTCCTTGGAACAATACTTATGGGCAATCATTTCTGATAAACCCCATAAGTGGTCGTTTTTTCTTCCATGGGCAGAGTTTGCCTTCAACACTAGCTATAATGAAAGCATCAAGATGACCCCTTTTCAGACTATTTATGGGAGGTTGCCGTTGGCTCTGCTGCCTTATTCCAGTGGTTCATGTACTCTCCCCTCTATTGATGCGATCTTAACTGAGCGCGATGAGCTTCTTCAGCTTCTTCGCCAAAACATCTTGTAGGCTTAGGCGTGCATGGCTCAGGTGGCGAATCAGCATCGTTACGATCTGGAGTTTGCTGTTGGTGATTTGGTCCTCCTCCATCTTCGACCCTATCACCAGCACACGGTGGCTTGACAGATTTCTCACAATACATCTCGTCGTTTCTATAGGCCTTTTAAAGTCTTGGAATGAATTGGCAAGGTGGCCTATAAATTGGAGCTTCCTGAGGGTGCCCGCATTCACCCCATTTTCACGTTAGCCTCATCAAGGCTTTCGTGCCTTCTGCCACTGCAGTCTCGTCATTGGCTTTACCGCATGAGTTTTGGCAGGGTCGCCCTGTCTCGATTCAGTTGTCCATGACTGCATGTTGTACTGTTTTGAGAAATGGTGTCCCTATTGAGGAATGTTGTTCTAGGACTGTCAATCGGTCAACGATCATCGAGAATCATACTAGTTACCAAGGGTTCGGTAATCGAAAAACCGATTACCGAACCCTTGTTGGTATGGCTTCTCTTGTACCGAAGAACCTCGGTACGTATGGTTGTTAGAAAATGGACCTGCCTCTCTCTGGGCTCGAGCCTCGTGTGCGTATGTGCACGTGTGTGGGCCAACTTAAATAGATGGATGTGGGCTACTCTCATTAAAATCTTGAGCACAAGGTAATTGATTGTAGCACCATATTCCTATTTAAGTTGGTTGAGAATTCTTTCTCCAATCGGTATGGGACAATATTCTAATACTCCCCCTCAAGTCCAATTCGGTAAACTCTATTGAACATGGATAACAATGGCCAACATTGGGCCGAACAACTCCATGGGCCCCCCACCCATGGGTGCAACACTCCGGACTCTCCTTCGGAAATAAACTCGGGCCTCAGACCGCCCGCTCCGATACCATGTTAGAAAATGGACCCACCTCTCTCTGGGCTCGAGCCTCGTGTTCGCAGGTGCGCGTGTGTGGGCCAACTTAAATAGGTGGATGTGGGCTACTCTCATTAAAACTTTGAGCCCAAGGTAATTGATTGTAGCACCACATTCCTATTTAAGTTAGTTGACAATTCTTTCTCCAATCGGTATAGGACAATATTCCAATAATGGTATCATACCGTACCGATGGTATCTGACATTCCGAGCCAAAATAACCCATAAAATAAGCCAGAAACTGATTTTTTTCAGTAACGCATCGGTTACTAAAGGATTTCGGTACCAGTACCGGAATCCCCATACCGAGCATGCTCGGTATGGTAACGGTAAATCATGGTTCGTAAACATACTGAAATGTGGACACCTCTAGTTGATTCAGTGGTCAGATTCTCCTGCTGATGGCTCCTGGGAGGACGTTGATGTGTTGCACGAGCACTATCCGTCCCTCCAACTTGATGACAAGTTGGTTTCCCAAGGGGGAGGAAATCTTACAGATATGGCGATTGATGAGCCACTTCCACCATGGCGCATGACGCATTCGCCGAAGCCCAACCGTTGATACGATGATTATGAGCTATACAAGCCATGACGTAGGCGGAATTGATATTTACTGCAGTTATTTAGTAGTTTTCGCATTATATTTAATTTAGTGAGGATTTAATTATTGCTTTAATTATTAACTAGGATTAAATAAGACTCCTTCTTGTCAACGAAGTCCATTGTCTTTTGGATTATTTTCTATTTAAGTTAGGGTTATAATGTTCTTTGTGATTGTGAATGAAAGTTATTATTCTCTTTATTTCTAAATTCTCCAAGCCCATCATCTACCTCCCTTTGCGCCGTCTCTCCTCCCCTCACGACCTTCAAGCGTGGTGATCACTTCATCTTCATCAAAAATCTTAACATTTAGCTATTTTAATGTAGACCGCTTAATTTTTCCAAATTCTGAGTCAAGTTTTTTAGACTATCTCTAAAACGCTCCCCCTCTCTCACGCATAGTGTGTGCAATTTGTCACACTCCCTTCTCGATTGACTAAACTTAACCCCAATTTCGAGCCGTAACTCACAATAAAATTACCGTTGCAATTGCGACTATAACTTCGACCTAGTTCCTGGCCCGATCCTGCGGCCGCTATGCCACCGTCGGGACAACCATCACTGAACCAAATCCTACAGAAAAAAACCTTTACTTCACTCTTTGTCTCCCAAGGCCAAGCTACTCGGCAAAAACATATCGTGAAAAAGACATGGACTTGGAAGCGTATGCCAGCTATTGAGTTCAATGACGATGAAATAGAAGAGCTAAGCATTCCCTTCAAGAATGCTTTAATAGGAAAATTTTCGCCTGGCAGACCTTCAATAAAGGACAAACGCTGGATAATCACAACAATTGGTTTGAAGTGTTCCTTCTCGATAGGTCTTCTGGATCCTAAGCACATCTTGATTCATTTTGATAGTGAAGAGGATAAAAACAGGACGTGGATGAGAGAAAATTGGTCAATCGGAGGTTTCCCCATGAGCCATTTCAAGTGGACTCCCGATTTCCAAAGCAATGTTGAATCCCACTTCGCTCCAGTATGGATTACTCTGAAGCATCTACCCGTTGTTCTATTTAGCATGAAAAGTCTCTATGATATTGCTATACAAGTTGGGGAACCACTGTGAATAGACCAGTCTACACTAAATTTGATAAGGCCAAGCCATGCCCGGATCTGTGTTGATTTAGATTCGCTAAAACCACCTCCTGCGAACATTTGGTTAGTTCTGAAAGGGAAAGGAAGATGGCAACCCGTTGAGTACAAAAATATCCCTGCTTACTGCTCCCACTGCTCACGGATAGGTCATTTACAGGAACAATTAAAAATACTACACCTTGAGCTGCAATCAAAAACTAAAGAGGAAAATCAGCAGAGCGAGGTGAAAGGAAAGGATGATAAATCTATTGAAGCTAATGCAACTATCAACAAAGGGAAAGGGAAGATGGTCACTCACCAGGAATATAGACCAAAAACAACCCAGGCTATTAAGAATAAATAAGTCAACAAGTTTTAAATAAGGTTAAGATAAGTACAAATCTTACCTTATTAGATAGGGGTCGAAAAATCAGGGATATTGGGGATTGAGGAAATCGCGTGATCAACCCCAATCCCCTCTATATATGTACTATGATGAAAAACACAAAAAGAACGCAAGAACAATAAAGGAGAAGGACCCTAAATCCTTCCGTGAAGTAGGGAATTTCCGAACCACGTAAAATTGCTCGTTTTCTACAATTCATTCATATAAACACACAATCATACATGGTATCAGAGAAGGTTTGAATTAGGCTCGTCATCTACCTAGCAGACCCTCATTTCTGCTCGTAAATCATGTCTGGAGAAGAAAAAAGCATCACAATCCCTCAAACAGAGATAGACAGTTTTCTATCCCGAAGGTTTGCTCAATATATGCAAACACAGAATCAGCAAGTGTCTCAAACGGATGCCAATAAATAGGAGAAGGAAGATGAGGCCCCTGTCATCATTGACGTTAAACTTGATGGCAACAACTATATTTTATGGGCTAGAATGATGGAATTGGCCATCATCGGGAAGGGTTGCCTGGAGTACATCTCCGGCGATGCTAAAGAACCAGGAAAGGATGACCCTCAGTGGAAAGTGTGGAGACAACGGGATGTGCAAGTGTTCATGTGGATTACCAGATCAATCGAGCGACGACTAGTGAATCAGTTCATATATTATCCCAACTCATATGAACTTTGGAAAATTTTTGCCAGAACATTCAATGCAGGAGGCGAAGATTAGCTCCAAATCTTTGATTTGGTGACGAAAGCGGACAGAATCGTGCAAGGAACTCTTCAATTAGAAGAATACTACTCACGGTCAGTAGTGGATCCTGGGCTCTAATCATGGGGGTGCGCTTTACATAGCGCGTGTATCCCGAGGGTATCCTGGGATCTAATTAGGGAGTGCAACGAGGTTCAAGTTCAAGTATAAAAAAATTTTAGGGGGTGCGACTGCACCCCCCAGGCCCTATAAGGATCTGCCAGTGCTCATAGTGCAACTCATTATGGACGAAAATAGATCGGCAGAGGTCGAATCCAATGAAGTGTGTTGAAGATATCAACGAACACAACACAATTTAGTCTGAGCACCGCCTATTCAAATTCCTTGCAGGATTGAATACTGACTATGAATCAATTACCAGAGATGTGCTAAAGGAGTCGCCCCTTCCTTCAGTTGATGTCGCATATGGGACGGTCCGACAGGAAGCCGCACGGTGTCAGATTCGGAAATCCTCCAATACGGCCTCCAACGGTTCGAACGCAGCATCATTGGGAGAAATTGGTACGGGACTTGCGGTGTATGAGACAGGAACTGATAGTCTCCATGACCTAAAATCGACCGGTGACGTATCCATTCCGATTACCGACGCCCCATCAGAATCAATCGGTCACCCCATCAATTCATCATACCGACGCCCCTTTTGTGATCATTGCCAGATTTATGGACACTGGAAGATGTTCTTCTATAAACTAAATCGGCAACAGGACTCAAATTGAGGCGGTAGGAGGGCGGAAGAACTAGATTCGGTCGGCGGGGAGGCCGAGCAGCAGTTACAGATGGCAGCCACCACCCACTGGAGGCTGATTGTTTGGAAGAAACAGCAACAACGAATCTCAGTCTGGGACGAAGTCGAGAAGGAGAAAGGATCCGTATCAAATAGGTTGAATTGCGGATCCACAAGACCGAACCGACAACCCGTGGGACAGGTATAAAAAGACACACAGGGGTGGCGAAATTACAAAAAGGCCAGCCTTTTATTAATGCAAAATTTTTTCATGAGGGTTGTTTTGGTAAAAGTGACTGACAAATGGGTATTGGGCCGGTTTCTCTTGCAGAAATTAGGCCGAAGAATTTGACGCATGCTAATATTTGTTCTGCAGCAGGTAATGGGCCGAATGGAAAAAATAAGAAAGTGGCCCGTGTGAATAATCTCGAGAAATCTGGCCCTAAAAAAAATCCGAATGGATTTTTGTCTGCGGGGCTACTGATACTATTACATATGATCTCTCTGACATTATTGAAGTGCAGAAAACTCACAAGAAGGTCGTTCAAACAGCACCAGTAAGAGGCGCAGCAGTTGTTGAGATCTCACCATCCATGAGATTATCGAAATATTTATGTGTGTCATCTTTATCATATAAACTGCTATCTATAAGTCACCTCTCAAGAGAGTTGAATTGTGTTGTATTGATGTACCCGACTTTCTGTCTTCTACAGGATATCCACTCGAAGAAGATCATTGGACGTGGTACTGAACACGATGGCTTGTACTATGTCGATGAAGTCGTTTTAGAGGAACGGACACTCCTAACTCATGAGGCACCCGACACACAAAGTTGATTGTGACATCGTCGATTGGGACACCCCTCTCAATCTTATCTATGTCGGTTATTTCCTAAGTTTTCTCGTGTTCCGTTTCAGTGTGAGACTTGCGTATTGGCTAAGAGTCATAGATAGCCTTTCTTGTTGAAACATTCACGTATTCAAAAAATATTTTCCTTAATTCACTCTGATATTTGGGGACCAGCCCCGGTGATTGGGGACAAGGGGTTCGTTGTTTTCTACTATTTATTGATGATTACACTCGTATGACTTGGGTATACTTTCTGAAAAATAAGTCCGAAGTTGTTGAAAAATTTATCCATTTTTACCGCATGATTTCAACTGAGTTTCAAACCCAAATTCAAACTCTTCGTTCGGATAATGGGGTTGAGTTTGTGAACCATCAAATGGCCGCTTCTTTTTCCGAAAAGGGGTTAATACATCAGACGTCTTGTGCATATTCTCTACAACAAAATGGGGTAGCTGAGCGAAAAAAACGTTTTCTTCTTGAAATGACTAGGGCCTTAATGATAGAATCTATGTCCCGTCCAGTTTTTGGCTTGAGGCCGTAGCTACGTCAGTTTTTTTTGTCAAAACATCTACCCTCACAGATTTTGAAGTTTCAAACTCCTATTAATGTCTTGTTTTAGTTTGCGCAGGTTCCTTCCTCTATGTCCTTAAAACCCTGGGTGTTTGGATGTTCAGCTTACGTGCATTTCCCCAAGGTCCACCGCTCTAAGTTCGATGCCTGTGCTGAGAAGTGTGTATTTGTGGGGTATGGGAGTACCCAAAAGGGTTATCGATGTTATAATCTTAAGACTTGTCGGATGCATATCACTCTGGATTGTGACTTTGTCAAGACAAATTACTACTATCTGCCCGTCTTCCCAATCAGTGGGTCAGGGGGAGAGCACAGCAGGCGACTCACTTGATTGGCTCGACTCATTACCCAGACCATAGACGTCTACCCCAGATCCGCATACCCCAGATCCACATACTGTTTTGATGCCAAGTGCGTCTCATGTGCCTCACGCACCAGCCTCATCCACTCATGTTCCGACGCCAAGTGCGTCTCATGTGCCTCACGCACTAGCCCCGCCTCATGAGGAAGGTAGACCATCTTCACTGGAGCATGACATTGACATAGAACAGCTGCCGCAGGATGAGCCACCTCAGTCGTCTTCTTTGGCAGATATCTAGGTATCCTCTATGCATATTGAGCTTCCGCATTCTATAGATTTTGTGACTGACTGTGATCCAGGATACGAGCCGAGTACACCCAAGTATGTCCTACCTCACCGGACTACTCGGGGGGTAAAACCGAAAAAGTTCACACCTGATCAAAACCCCTGAACCCAGAGTTATCCTATTGCTGACCTGGTCAGGGGGAGTCTTTCTGATTCCGCACGAGCATTCTCTTCGGTGATGTATACTGATGATGTACCGCAGAGTGAAATTGAAGCTATGAGTAGACCAAAGTGGAGGCGGGTGATGGAAGATGAGATGGACGCTTTGAAAAAGAATGAAACATGGGAACAGTGTCAGTTACCTGTTAGGAAGAGACCTGTTGGATACAGACGGGTTTTTACGATGAAAAGGAAGGCTGATGGGTCTATTGAGAGGTACAAGGCATGACTCATAGTGAAAGGGTACACTCAGACTTATGGAATCGACTATTTAGAGACCTTTTCGCCTGTGGCAAAATTGGACACTATTCGGATATTATTCTCTATAGCCAATCTGGATTGGCACCTACAACTGTTTGATGTCAAAAATGCATTTTTGCATGGAGATTTACAGGAAGAGGTTTATATGGAAGAACCCCCGGGTTTCTCAGAAAGTTTTTGGAAGAATGAATTGTGCAGGTTGAAGAAATCCTCGCATGGTCTGAAGCAGTCACCTCGGGCCTAGTTTGGATGCTTTATTGTGGCTATGATGAAGTATGGATATAGTTAGAGCAACTCTGACTACACACTCTTCTTGAAGCATCGCGACCGAGGCATTACATGTCTCATTATGTATGTGGATGACATGGTTATCATCGGAGATGACAAGGAAGAGATTAAGACCTTGAGGGAGAATCTACTCAGAGAGTTTGAGATGAACGACCTAGGCAGGTTGAAATATTTTCTAGGGATTGAGGTATCCAGATCACAGCAGGACATTTACATCTCGTAGAGGAAATACATCCTAGATCTACTCGCCGAGACAGGACTAGTGGACAGTAGGCCAGTGAGTACTCCCATTATATTGAACCATGGTCTGAGGATCATAGAGGGCGCAGAGATAGAAGACCGAGTGCAGTACCAGCATCTTGTAGGGAAGCTGATTTATTTGTCACATACTCGTCCGGACATAGCATATGCTGTGGGGGTAGTAAGCCAGTTCATGCATAACCCCCAGAAACATCACATGGATGCAACACTGAGGATATTGAGGTATCTTAAAGGATCTCCTGACACGGGGATTCTTTATCGAAGAAATGGTAATTTAGATATAGAGGCTTATACTGATGTTGACTGGGCGAGCAACCAAGTAGACCGTCGCTCGACATCCAGGTACTTTACTATGGTGGGCGGCAACCTGGTTACCTGAAGAAGCAAGAAGCAGAAGGTGGTAGCATTATCGAGTGCAGATGTTGAGTTTCGAGGAGTAGCCCGTGGCCTGGCGGAGATCTTGTGGGTAAGGAAACTGATGACCGAATTAGGATTCGCACCATCCTAGGCGAGCCCGCTGAGATGTGACAATCGAGTTGCCATCCAGATTGCACAAAATCCCGTGCAACATGATAGGACTAAGCATGTGGAAGTGAACCGCCACTTCATCAAAGAAAAGCTGGAGAAGGATATCATTACTCTCCCATTCGTACGATCTGAGGATTAGTTGACGGACATTCTAACTAAAGCAGTGAGTGGTTGGATATTCAGCAGTGTGTTGGGCAAGCTAGGTGTTGGACACCCAACACCTAGCTTGAGGGGAGTGTTAAGAATAAATAAGTCAACAAGTTGTAAATAAGGTTAAGATAAATACAAATCTTACCTTATTAGATGGGGGTCGAAAAATCAGGGATATTGGGGATTGAGGAAATCGTGTGATCAACCCTAATCCCCTCTATATATGTACTATGATGAAAAACACAAAAAGAACACAAGACCAGTAAAGGAGAAGGACCCAAAATCCTTCCGTGGAGTAGGAAATTCCCGAATCACGTAAAACTGCTCCTCTTCTACAATTCATTCATATAAACACACAATCATACACAGGCTTCGGTCTCCCAGAATCCTTCTTCAAACAAAGCTGGATGGACAAGAACACAAGACCAGTAAAGGGGAAGGACCCAAAATCCTGGAGTGGGAATTCCTGAACCACATAAAACTGCTCGTCTTCTACAATTCATTCATATAAACACACAATCATGCACAGGCTTCGGTCTCCCAGAATCCTTCTTCGAACAAAGCTGGATGGACAATAGTTCACCTAAGAAATCCACTCAGACGGGTCAGTTGAACCAAGTTACTGCAGCCCCGAAAATGCTTACCACTCAAGCCCCCCATATTAAGGAGGCTACAACTGGTTCAGAAAACTCTTAAGCCAGCAGATCTGCCATCTACAATGCCAGCTTCCAATAAGGATAGCAGAAGTCAAGGTAAGTCCCCTAATCTATATTTATGTCTGCCAACAATTCTATTTTATATGAATCTCATACAGATTTGTTAAAGCCTTTAGAGGAATGAACACTAGAAAACATTGGCAGTAAATCGATAGATAACTCCCCACTGCTCCCTGGAATTAATTCGGCCCCATCTTCTAATTTACACCTAAATTCATCTCTTATCCCTCAAGCATCCAACGCACTAGAAGCCCCAAGAAAAACTACTACAAACCCCCCAGAACTCCCCCACATTAACCTTCCTGAAACGCTGGCTAATAGAGATTCCCCATTAAGTAGACTTCAACTAAATTCAATTCAATCTAAAACAAACATTTCTTGTCCTGTCCAGGAATTAGCAAAGACAACCCAAATTTGTCCAATTAGGCCAGAAAAAAACTAGATCTTACTGATGAATTTCTGGATGACTTTATTTCTTGATGTGGAGATAATGAGGTTACTGAAATGAATAATCTGGAAGTTGGTTTTACCTCTATTAAATTCAACGAGGCCTTGGAAAACATGAATCTGTTTGACCCTAAGGAGATCACCAAAACTAATAACACAGTATCCTTTTATTCTGATATTGCCCCGCAAGATTTAGCTCTCTCCATTACTAAAGAATCTGAGATAATAAACTTAGATAAACTAGAAAACCCAGAAAGAGGAACAGAACAACTAGTTAAGGATAATCCGAATAACGGGCAAAATAAATCTCCAGAAGCTCATCCATCTCGCCCTAGTAACATTCAACTGAGATTGCTAAAAAGTTCAAATATCATATTAGAAGATGCAATTCTAAAAGAATTTTCAAGAGAACCTTGTGAAAATATTGAATTAGTAATTGCCATACCTAAATTTGATGAAAACTCACAAATAGAATTTCTGAAATACCTGGAAAACCAAGACACACATCATGAACCAGCTATAGAATCTCGGCTATGGCAATCTTGTGAAGAATATGAATCTGATGAAGATACACTGGTTAAAAATCTTGATTCATCTCAGGATATACACTCGGAACCTGAAAGAGTAGGTAAGCAACAGAAATCCAAATCCAACCTTAAGGCCACATGGCAAAGCACATGATATAAGAAAAAAAAAACTCTAAGTACACCAAATGGCGAATGTGATCTTCTGGAATACTAGAGGTATAGGTAATGTAGCTACTACACGTAGATTAAGGAAGCTAATAAAACTTCATAATACCAAAATAGTAGCGATTTCGGAGCCCTATATAAATAGGAACAAGCTACAATTAGTTACCCCAAAATAGAATCTAGATGCAGGTATAG
>JAOYMZ010044368.1:0-14795 GCA_025802335.1 Pinguicula primuliflora | reverse complement strand
CACTATGGAACAATTAAAAGATAGTAAGAGTATATAAACTCGCAACTAGAACCAACATAGGAGATTTTGCCTAGAGCAGTATATGGATTTCACTACTACATATTGCTTATCTGCAACAACTCAATCAAAATAATTAAAAAAATTGAACAATGTTATAATCAGATTCCAAATACTTCTTCAATTTTGAATTTAAGCTTCCACTGAATTGCATGTTGCACATTCCTACCGTAAACGTTGACTTCATATATATATATGCCCACTTCTCTCTAACTTCCCAAGTCATCTTAATCCACACATTGTCTTCCAATTGATACTTACTAAGTAAAGAATACCAAGCTGCACTTAACTCATCTTCATAACCAAAAATGCATGTCTTAAATTTCTGACTAAATCTCAAATCACCTTTGAATAAATAGCCTAAATATTTTAAAGTATTCTGCATGAGATGAAAAGTACACAATCCATGTAGAACATCAGGCATTATTGTAGAGTTTACCTTAACCATTGCTTGATCTTGATTTGTGAAAATTGTAGTAGGCATTTTTTCCGACAGTGCATGTAAGAAAGTCTCAAACAACTACTCAAATGATGGTGCAGTTTCATCATATAATAATGCAGCCCCAAAAATCATTGTCTGTCTAAAATGATTAAAGCCAGTTAAAACAACAAATTTTCTATATTCTTTATTTATTTTAAATGTTATGTCAAATGGAACTGCACCACCGAAATATTCATAGTCCATAATCATTTCATGATCAGCTCCAAAAATATTAGTAATCATCTCATCAATATCCATTTGAAATGCATGATAAAAATATGGATTTTCAGCCACTTGATTTCGAAAATACCTCATCAAAGTTCCTGCTTCACCGTATTCCATGCTTCTTTGCCTTTTTGCACGCAAGTATGTTTTTTGATCCTCTCTTGTAAATCCTACAAATTCCTTTCCCCCTGCTGCTGCACTAATGAGATCATGTGATGCCTTAAGTGCTAAACCAACAACATTAGCAAGATCAGCATTCAAACCTTGTGCCTCACAAATGTTCCTTTGAGATGACATCATATGACTACACTGCGCAAGATGCAAATCATGGTTGTGCTTGTCATGAAATTTTGACACAACATATTTTGTCAACTCTCGGTTAAAAGAGATATGCATTAATGCCCGACATTTTTTTCTCGTCTCTTGTCTAGACTGTACAACTATTGGTAAATGTGGATTTTTTTTCTTTTCTCCATGTTTGCTACAAACAAAATTTCGAGTCTTGACAATACCATCTTTCTTACTTATATTACGATAATCTCTTCTAATGCTAAAGCCTATAATCCGTCCGTATTCATTATAGAAATCATATGCAGCTTCTTCAGATTCAAACTCCATTCCAAGACTTGGTATGTAATCTTTAGAAATCCCACCATCTTCATTATTCTCATCAAACTCTTTATTCTCAAAACCACCATTTCCATCTCCATTACACCCATCAGAATCAAATTCAATGTTCTCCACCCCACAATTTTCACTAAATCTCTCGAGATCAATATTTTCCCAGCAAACATTTTCACTAAACCCCTCAAGTTCACTATTCTCCATCTGCCAATCTAATAGCAATGCAGATGATATTGCTCAAAATCATTGCATTTGAATCATAAAAATGGAAGGAAAATATGAGCAGAACATGGTTACCAAGAAAGATGTTAAAAAATTTGAGAAACAAAATCCAACGAAAGATGTTAAAAGTAGAATCAATTCAAAGAAACTTTTTCAAAAAGTACCAAAATGCACATAGCAGACTCATCAAGGCAAACATTTTTTCTTCAATACCAAAATTACCTTTCTCAAATGAAAAAATCAAAAGAAATTTCCTTGTTTTCCATTATTTCCACCAAATTAACAATGACACACGACACTTGAAATAAAAACAACATCTTGAAAGGATATACCTGTTTTCCGCCGCCCACCGATTTTCTCCGAGTGAGCCCTCGGTCTTCGAGTTCCCAATTTCAAACCCTCCGCTCCTCCTCTGAAGAACAGCTGTTTGCTCAGTCTCGGTTTACTGATAGGAATTTTTTTGCCCGGGAACCCAAAAAGTTAATGAGAATAAAATACTGTAATGAGAATAAAATAATGTAATGAGTTATGAGAATAAAATAAATAAAAAAGTACCACTGTATAGTGGTGCGGTGCTTCTTGCACCGTACCTCCCCCGAATCCCACATCTACTTGTTCCATCCGCCCCCCCATGCGTGCAGATCAGAGGGTCTGATCCCACTGTCCCCCCTAGTGCAGTGGGACATAGTTAGAAACGAAGAAATTATAGGCAGGAAGGGGTGATGAAGGTAATCGCGAAAGACATTTAAGGTGAAGGCCAAGCATCTTCCACAATTAATTCTCTGAAGTTTCAGCGAGAAATGAATCTTTTGTTAGGACACCTGGTGTAAAAAGGAGTTTGCAAGCCCTTTCTTGGCTAGGAAATCAGCCTCCGAGTTTCCATTTCGACTTGTGTAAACTACTTCCGAGTTTCCACAATCTTGGAGATCAATATGAATTCGCCTCACTAAATCGCCATTAGGTAAGTCTCGTAAGTTGCTAGAAATTAGGTTGATTGCTTGCCGAAGCTCTGAGTTCATGAAATAAGGCCCAAAGTTTGGCCGTGATCACCCAAAAAATACCAAGGTAGATAGATTGCCCAATAACCCAGTTAGAAGATCTGTCTCTGATAACGACACCGCACGCCGTCGCTCCTGAGTTGCGACAAACGGCAACATCAACCGATAGAAGAAAATCACATTGATCCCAATGCATTGAAAATGTCGACCAGATGGACTGAGGTACTATTCCATGAGTGCCACTTTGAAGTCTTCCTTCCATTCCAATCATAAATGTTGTGTCATTCTTGTGACTTCACTGTAGTACGCATAAATAGCAAAGGCTAAGCTGAACTGTGTTGCTGCCTGTTCTGAAATACTTTTTCATTTCGATTAAGCCATAAGCGCCAGCATATAATAGCAAAGAATTCCTGCCATTGAGAAAAAGCATTAGAACATGTAATGTTAGCAGTAACCCAAACCGTGTGTGATAGTGAGATAAAAAATGAAGAAGATATGGTAGGATAGAGAGTTCTCCAAATCCAAGTATTCTAGGGGCAATCTCGGAGAACATGTAGGATAGTTTCAGTTCCACGGTAGCGATGGCATACTGCTGAAGTAGATACCCCTCACTTAGCTCTTTCAAAATTAGTCCATAAGCCCCCATGGAGAACCTTACATAAAAAGATCTTAATAGTTTCCGGAAGCTTGAGTTTCCATATCCCCTTCCATACAGAGTCCATGCTATGTAGCTGCAGCCTGCAGACAAATAATATTTGCAATGGCTGAAGAACTAAAAACACCATTAGGTGAATAGATCCAAGCTCTTTTGTCACATCCTGTTGCATCAAGCGGAGGTGGAAGAGTTACAATCTTGGCCACTAAGGGAGTGTTTGCAACAGCTTATGTAAACTGCTTATGGAGGTTGCACCGCAGTTTTATTTTTAAGAGAGTGTTTGCAACAGATTATGAAAACTGCTTTTGGAGCACCGCAGTTTTGTGTTTTTGAGTGTTTGCTAAATCTGCTTCTGTTTCAACTTTAGCGGTGCAAAAACTGTTTTGGCCTATAATTCAAAAGCAGGGAATGAGATGTTTCTACGGTGGCCAAGCAGGCAGTGACATTTTTGAAAATAAACAAAATATACATAAGAGATATTTTTATCCATTTTCCCCCAAACCTTTTCTGCAGACCATCATTAGGGTAAATTTGTTAAGATTTAAGGGTAAAATTAAAATTTTCTGAGAAAAGCTATTTTCAATTGCAAATACTACTTTAGAATTTTTTCTGTAGTACCACAATTTTTGCAAACACACATCATTTTTTTACAAATCACCTTTTTAAAATTTTCTCCATTGAAAAGTATTTTACCAAAATAGGACTAGGTGAGAAGGTAACCAGGTGGATAACCTTCCAATATCCCAGCAACCTGTGTCTGTGCAAAGGCTGGATAGAATGTTGCAAAGAAAAGAATTTGGTGGGCTCTATTTTATGGTGATAGACTTTAAATGTGGTGGTGGCCCATGAAAATTGTAGTGGGTGCTTGCAAGAACAGCTCATTAAGTTGGCCCACAAAATTTCTATAGCAAACCAAAAGACCCACCCAAGCGCAAAAATTCTGAAATGGTGACTCATCTTTTATATATGTTACATTCGGGGTTGACGTGCACGCCTCTACAAGGCGCGTGCAGGATAAGATTATGGGTTAAAACAAAAAAGCCGTCTCCAAATGGAACAGTGAGCGAAGGCGCAGCCGCGAAAGACGCACTCGGTGGACGTTAGATTCGTTGGATTCCTTCGCGGCGACGGGGAACCCTTGATATTGGTTACGCGTAAACCCCCAAAGTGGAGGAGCTAGGCCAGCTTTGTTGTCGTTTCGACTTGGACTTGCTAATACGAGTCGGGATGGGGGCTGTTCTATGATGTTCTCTTGCTGATTCTTTTGTAATTGCTGGTAGGGTTTATGAATTTTTGTTTATAATCGAATAAAGTTAGATTTGGTTATTGTTTACTTTGGAACTTATTCGTTTCTTAAACTTTGATCGGTTTGGATATATGATTTTCTGATGCCCAGAGAAATTGATCTACCGATTTGTGTATGTTGTGCATGAATCTTGATCAGAGGAATGGACTGCAATTGAATCCAGTTTTACATTTTCTAATTAAAATATTCCATCTTTTGTGTGTATCCTTACTCTCTCACGTTCCGTTTACTTTTCTTCTTGTTTTTGTTGATATGAATAGCGTTTGTTGCATGTGAGTTCTCTTATTTCTCGTTATTCACTGTATAGATCATTAAATTCGCATTAGTTGATACTTGATAGGAAAGTTGTTTGGGATTTAACGCCCCAATAACGATTTCTGTGCATGGCGTGTCTGCCCCAAGCAAAGCAATTTTTTCTTCCATTATGGTGATAAGCTAACCCAAATTGTATTGTTTATCCAAACCTAGTTTATTATATTCTGAAACTTTGTTCTTTTCATATATGATATTGCTTGTAGGTTGGTGCATTACAAGTTTACTGGTTGGTGCATCAATTCTTTGTAGGCTTCTGCCTTTTACGGTTGTTGTCAAGGATGGAAATACGACAAGCATGTTCTATTCAAAGACCAGATGGAAGAAAACTGAGTAACTGCGCTGCATCTGGAGCTTTATCATCTTCCTTGCCTATTCTTCCATCTACAGAAGAAAAATATCCGAATTTTCCAGAACCACAGCAGGGTTTTATGGAGAGGATATTCCCAGGAAATCCTTCCGCAGACATTTCACCATTGCCGGCAGACAGTGGGGTTGCTGGACATATGTTTTATGCATCCTTAGAATTGTCCAATGATATTCATTATCCATCCATCCGGGCACAAGAAAATCACTCAAGACAATCCCCCTTCATCGTTCAATCAGCAAATCGCTTGCCTTCAGTTATGATACCTTGTTCTGTTGACTCTGGAATTCCACAGTCAACTACATCAAACCGCTACCACAAAGATAATAATGACTCATGGTGTCCGGATGCATTATCTGATTTCCTTGATTTGCCATTGAATACCACCATCCAGAGTGATACACTAGATGGTAGTGATGCTGGTGGCATTACAATTCCTTCCGATAATCTGAATAAACCAAACCATTGGCAGGATTGGGCTGATCAGCTTATTACTGATAATGATTCCTTGACTTCTGATTGGACTGAGATTCTTGCAGAAGCAAGTGTTACCGATCAAGAGCCGAAGGTTAAGTTCTCTTTCTATGGCCATCTTATGAAGAGTTCCTGCTATTTCAGCTTTCTCCTGTATCGGACAATGATATGTTAGTACTTTTTCTTTATTTCTGCTATTGCAGCTTTCGGATTCTGCATCCCCGCTGTGCTCAAGTTTCTTAATGCAACCTCAGATATCACAACACGTTCCACCTACGTTGGGAGAAACTAGCAATCCTTCTGGTTCTTCATTATCTACAAATACTGTGCAAGGAAAGCAGCGGATGCGTTGGACACCCGAACTTCACGATGCTTTTGTGGAGGCAGTCAACAAACTTGGTGGAAGCGAAAGTTGTTTCCTTTCTTGAGTAACTGCTTTAAATTTACCCAAATTCACGTGCTTCTCATCACTCATTTTCTCTCATTATCCTTACAGGAGCTACTCCTAAAGGTGTTTTGAAGCAAATGAATGTTGAAGGATTGACTATCTATCATGTGAAAAGCCATCTACAGGTATGCACCCAGACCATCACCTACGGCTGACATTTACTGGTTATTCTCCACTTCTTGAACGTGGGATCTGTTTCTGGAATGCAGAAGTACCGCACTGCCAGATACAAACCTGACGGAGCAGAAGGTGTGAGGCTTGTTTCTTCCCAATATTCTGGCTCATTTTTTCTTCATTTTTTTTATTCTGCTGAATGATTTCTGTTAATTTATCCGTAATAGATAGAGGAAGGCATAGTTAGTGCCAGTTTACCAATATAATATTGTCTTTGTCTTTTTGCTTCATTCCTCGGTTGACTCTTAATTTTGATTATATGATACTTTTTTGGTCATTTTCTCTTTTTCTGATATAGCTCCAATTATCATTTTCATCCGGCCTCCAGAAAAAAAAAATATTATACGCTAACTGAATCTATGATACAATGATCTTGACCACTCTATTCATTTTATCCTGCTTCCTTTGTGCATTTCCTTTTGGATTTTCTTAATTTGCAAGTTGTTCCCTTATTCATTACCCTTTTAACATCACCTATAAAGAAAGCGATATTCTCTCTACAGAAACCTCAGAGAGGAAAACAGCCTCACTTGAAGAATTCTCATCCCTGGAACTGAAAACGTAAGTTCTGCTTGCTCTTTGTTGGACTGGTAAGTATTTAGTTGGAGTACTTTTCTGATAGAAGTGTCCACTATTAATGACAATATTGGGGTATGGCTAAAAAAATTATAAGACAATGGCATGTTGATGTATGCTCTATCCGTATTAGCCCAAAATGATTGTGTTACAAAACCTAGTGTTGTTAATCTTCATAATACTGTAGCGATCATGTTTGTAACCTGTTATAGACAGTTAATCGATTGGAAAAAAATGTTATCGATTGGAGAAGGACACAGAGATATATTGACCCCCTTTATCATTTTTATTGATTGATTGTGTATGGTTTTGAACAGTGGTTTAGACATCACTGAAGCTCTACGGTTGCAGATAGAAGTCCAAAAGCGGCTTCACGAACAACTTGAGGTATGATTGTGTTGAATTCTTTTCACTTGTTCCGTTCATCTTATTCTCAATACTTGGTTATTATTTCTGCAGATCCAGAGAAACCTGCAGCTTCGAATTGAAGAACAGGGTAAGTATCTTCAGATGATGTTTGACAAGCAAAATGCGGGTGCCGACGACATACTCAAGGAGGCTACCTCCACGAGTGAAGATCAGTTTAAGGAGCAATGTACTACTCATAGGGAAGTTGAATTGAACTGCAATACAGAAGCTAGCAAGGCTGATATAGACACAGCATCAGGAGAAAATTGTCCCACCGCAGGAAGGAATCAAATAGCAGCATGTATGGAGGATGTGCTTGAAAGTCCCAATAGGATACCAGAATCCCGACCGTCAAAACGTGCGAAAATGCACTTGTAAAGGTCCAATTGTTTCAAACTACTAGCCGTAGCCATACTTATGTATTGAATGGTTTGACAATCTTATCTTCGGAGTAGAGTAAGCTTGAGGAGCTATGAACTTCAAGTAAATTTTGTTGGATGAACGGTAGTTCTGTTACCTACTTTATTCCAAGGGCTGCTGGCCTTGGAATCAGTGGCTTTGAGAGTGGGGTTTTGGGCTTGAAGTGCACTGTTCGATGCGATGGTTTATTACAGTGTTTGGTGCATGATAAGTTTACTCTATCTATAGAAAAATCTTGAGCTGTCGAATGGTAGGTACTGAATAAATGAATTATATACCGAATTTTAATCATGACAGTCAGATCTAAGTGTTGTATCATAATCTCGACGGTCATGATTAGAATTCCCTAAATAACTCATTTATATATTCGGCACCTAACATTCGGTTAAGTTTACTCCACAAGTGACTAGTTATTTGTCAAATATCTTGGCAAAAGTAACTTCATGTAGTTCATATCAAACGTTCAAACTAGGCAAATTATCTCTTGGTGTCTAGCGGGGAAATGCTGAAGACAGCAAGGGTGGTATGCATATGGAAGAGCAGATTTATATCTCAATCCGTATGCGTTTATGCCCCTGAGATTTGTACTTCACAAGTCGCGACTGAAATGTGGTCCCATCTGCTAATTACGGAAACATAATTAACTGCGGCAATTTCTATGGTTGTGCTCAGCCATTTACTCATAAATGAGGTACTACACCATTCACCTTTTAAAAGTTCAATTTTTCTTTATAATAATGTGAATGCTACTGCTTCATGCATTGCCTCTTAGTTATGTTTTATGGTGTCAGTTGGCCAGTAAACTGGTTTCTGCTCAGAGACAGAAATACAAGATCCGCATGATCCCCAAATGCCTCTGATATGTTTCCTGAAAGTTGGTTATCTTCCAACGTCACTCTTTTTAAGCGAGAGCAATTCTTAAGGAAGTCAGGCAATGGCACTGAAAAGAAGTTATTGTTCACTGTAAGTTGCATTACAGCAATTGGAAAATCACAGGGGAATGGAAAATATGGGAAGGAAAACAACAAGAAAAGCACGACAACACATTATTGGATTATAATTAATTGTGAGGTCACCCCATTACCTATGATATGCTGCCAAGTGTGTTCTTGTTTGCCCAAATTTCCACTCCCCATATTATCTTCCAATACAGCAAAGCCACTACATAATCCAAGTGGCAGCTCGACAGTGAAGCGGTTGTCTGACAAGCTTACATTTTCCATTTGAGGGCATTTTGTTCCGAGCTCCGGTGGAATGCTTCCTACAAGTTGGTTGGTATAAATTGACGGAAAATGAAATCAACGGAAATGAACTTTCACGGAAAATTTTTAACTATACCTTAAAAATTTTGTCCACTTTTTAAAATGCCCTCCCGCAATCAGCGCGGGAAGGCCCGCGCGGAACAAAACAGCGCGAGTTAAAACTCGCGCTGTTACAATCCGCGCGGAAATGAAATTCTGACAATTTACACACACAAATACACTAATACACAGAAAAAAAATCCCGACGGTATGGGAAGATGAAGATGCCGGAGAAGGTGAATTGGGGTTGGCCGACATTCATGGTGAAGGAAATACTGGATCTAAGTTGAACCAAATCTTTTCTTGAGCAAACCCATCAAATTGAAAACCCATGAACTCTTGGATTCTTGACTGACGGAACTACTGCAGGGCAATTGTTTTCAAAAACAAATTTCCAAAACAAAATCTAGTTGTACATTTCGGGTACACTCGCCGGAGTTCTGGTTTCCCGTTAACCGTCGGATGAGCTGAATCTTCATTTCTTGTCACAATGGAAAATCCACGAGCAATTGGCAGAATCTGGCCACAAAGCGCCGGTAGCAAACTTTGTGGCTGGCCGTCGGATGACCAGAATATCCGGTAGCAAACTTTGTGGCTGACCGTCGGATGACCAGAATATCCGCGAGCAAGCAGAGCGCCGGTAGCAATTTCCAGACGCCTCCCATTCCCGGCGACCAGAATATGGAGAATCGTAGGTGGGTTTTTCCGTTGTGGCAGAAAAACTTTGTGGCTGAATCTTCATTTCCGTTGATGGGAAGACCAAAATATGGAGAATCGTAGGTGGGTTTTTTCTGGAAGGAAGGAGTAAACTTGGGTATCCCGTTCACCTCACAGCAACACTCATGGTCATCTTCTCCGACAAACAAGAATGATAAAACTTAAAAAATCAGTTTTTTGTGTGTTCAGTGTGTGTATTAGTGTGTTTGTGTGTGTAAATTGTCAGAATTTCATTTCCGCACGGATTGTAACAGCGTGAGTTTTAACTCGCGTTGTTTTGTTCCGCGCAAGCCTTCTAATCAGCGCGGGAGAATATTTTAGAAAGTGGACGAAATTTGTAGGACAGCTAAAAATTTTCCGAACTTTCAGCTCAATGAGGCCAACCATAGACTCTGGCAGCTGACCACTCGGTTGGTTCGTGCTGAGGTCAAGAATCACTAATAATGTTAAATGTCCAATCTCAGGTGGAAAATTGCTAGTAAGATTGTTAACAAAAAGTTGAAGCAATTTTTTTGGATAAGGTAGTGATCCTACCGAAGTAGATAAACCTAAAACCCTACCACAATAGCCTGCAAATCACGGTAGGGAGACCGGAGGTAAGTCACACTTGCAAATCATATGTGACAGGCTCATGTACTGGGATTTGAACCCATGACCTTTGAGTGCAATTATCACTCTTAGAACCACAAAAGTTGAAGAAGGAATAAATCCTGTGGAAAATGATATAAGGCACCCCATCCGCCCCTGCCCATGACATCCCCCGCTAACGTGGCAGGGTGCAAAATAAATAAAAATACAAAATAATGAGTAATAAATATAAAATAATTAGTAATAGATATAAAATAATTAATAATAAATATAAAATAATTAATAATATTTTATATTTATATTATATAGTTTATAAAATTAAAATATATGCAGTGTTCATATGGCACTACGAGATTGATGTGGCAGATGAGCCGGTGTTTAAAACTTTTATGCAGGCCTGCTGACTGGCCAATCTCGCAGTTCCAGGAGGGCACAGCATAGTATACAGTGAGAAGCTTACTATATACTCCCCTCTTCCCCAATCTCTGGTGGGATGGAGCCTGAAAATGCATTATTATACAGAAAAATATATTTGAGATTCGTCAGCAGGCCTAGTTCAGTTGGAACTTAACCCGTGAATTCGTTTATTATTATGATGATGATTTTGGAAACCTTTGCTTTTATTGACAATGATTGTAGAAAACATACAATGTTTGACGAAGGCCCCAAAAATAAAAAGAAACTTCAAAATAGAATCTAGTGATTTCCTATCCATTTAATGGCCCTAAAAACAAATCAATGGAAAAATCTAGATTCAGATTATACGTGGATAACTACTGCCCGTCCGAATCAACTAAGTGAGAAGGGTAAACTGTCCCGCCTCTTCAAATGCCTCTTATATGTTTTCTGATGATCCCCAAATGCCTCTAATATGATTTCTGAAAGTTGTTATCTTCCAACCTCACTCTTTTTAAGCGAGAGCAATTCTTAAGGAAGTCGGGCAATGGCACTGAAAAGAGGTTATTGTTAACTATAAGTTTCATTACAGCACAACTAGAAAATGATAAGGGAAGGAAAATATGGGAAGGAATACAATAAGAAAAGCACATGAAAACACATTATTGGATGACCATTAATTGTGGGGTCACTCCATAACCTATGGTATGCTGTCAAGTGTTTTCCTGTGCTTTTCCTGCCCAAATTTTCACTCCCCATATCATCTTCCAATACAACAAAGCCACTGCATAATCCAGGTGGCAGCTCGCCAGTGAAGCGGTTGTCTGACAAGCTTACATTTTCCATTTGAGGGCATTTTGTTCCGAGCTCCGA
Organism: Pinguicula primuliflora; assembly: GCA_025802335.1. NCBI lineage: Eukaryota > Viridiplantae > Streptophyta > Magnoliopsida > Lamiales > Lentibulariaceae > Pinguicula > Pinguicula primuliflora. The sequence continues at coordinate 3,173 of JAOYMZ010044368.1, read as the reverse complement.
TGGAATGCTTCCTTACAAGTTGGTTGGTATAAATTGACATAGACTCTGGCAGCTGACCACTCGGTTTGTGCTGAGGTCAAGAATCACCAATAATGTTAAATGTCCAATCACAGGTGGGATATTGTTGTTAGCAAAAAGTTGAAGCAATTGTTTTGCATAACGTAGGGAACTCTATCGAAATAGGTAAATCTAAAGTTCTATCGCAATGGCCTGCAAACCACGGTAGGGAGACCGGAGTTAAGTCACACTTGATAAATCATATGTGACAGACTCATGTATTGGGATTTGAACCCATGATCTTTGAGTGTAATTTTCACTCTTAGAATCATAGAAGTTGAAGAAGGAATAAATCATGCAGAAAATGATATAAGGCACCCCCAATAGGGCACACCCTTAGCACCCCCTGCTGACGTGGCGGGGTGCAAAATAAATAAAAATACAAAATAATTAATAATAAATATAAAATAATTAGTAATATTTTATATTTATATTATATAGTTTATAAAATTAAAATATATGCAGTGTTCATATGGCACTGCGAGATTGGTGTGGTAGATGGGTCGGTGTTTAACACTTTTGTGAAGGCCTACTGACTGGCCAATCTTGCAGTGCCAGGAGAGCACAACATAGTATACAGTGAGGAGCTCACTATATACTCCCCTCTTCCCCAATCTCTGATGGGATGGAGCCTGAAAATGCATTATTATACAGGAACATATATTTGAGATTCGTCAGCAGGCCTAGTTCAGATGGAACTTAACCCATGAATTCATTTATTATTATTATTATTATTTTGGAAACCCTTGCTTTTATTGACAATGGTTGTAAAAAACATACAATGTTTGACGAAGACCCCAAAAATAAAAAGAAACTTCAAAATAAAATCTAGTGATTTCCTATCCATTTAATGGCCCTAAAAACAAATCAATGGAAAAATCTAGATTTGGATTATACGTGGACAACTACTGCCGTCCGAACCAACTAAGTGAGAAGGATAAACTGTCTCGCCTCTTCAAAACCATTTCCGGCAAACCTCCGGATAGAGCGAAATCCGGTAAAAGTAAAAAAAGTAGGGCATCCGGTTTGCCTTCTTGTACAATAATATATGTGCATGCCTTCCCCCCCTGTATGAACCAAACCCCAAGATTGAGAAATTTTCCCCTACTCAGCCTTGCATGTACAGTTTTTACCCATTTTGTACAGCTTGCACTTCAGCCCTCCGATTTCATCTGGACGCTACCCACTTAAAGAATCCATCTTTAAACACTCTCTCACATTTTTTACCTCGACCTGCCTTCTCTCTATAAGAACTTCTAACTTCACCATTCTTCATCGGGAGAAAAATATCTAAAGTTCTTCACCTTGTATGATGAATTCTTCTGAGCCCCAAACGCCTCCTCATACGATGAATTGTTCTCCGCCCCAAACGTCTCTTCATAGGATGAATTCTTCTCAGCCCCAAACATCTCCTCAACGAAGGTATTTCTAGGTTTTGTTTTCGACTTTTGGGGGTGTTTGGTTTTCGATTTTGGGGGTGTTTGGTTTTCGATTTTGGGGGAGTTAGATTTTGGAAGTCTTCTTCTGTTTTATCTCCAATTCTTTGAATCTGGCGTTAACTATTTAGCTCAGTTTTGAATCTGGCGTTAACCATTTAGCTCAGCTTTGAATTCGGCATTAACCAATGAAATGGAGGAGAGGAATCAGCTTATCATATTGAAATAGAATTTTGATAATCATTTCAACACAGAACAGGAGAACTATGCATATAATGTTTCTTTTGGCTAGGGCTGCATAATTCGTTTCAATTAAAAATTGGAGAACTTGTAATGAATTATTTGGCAGAATATGCTCATCATTGTAACTCTAAAGTGATTTATGTAGCAATTCGTTTTGGATTTTATATACTTGATCACTAAAGTTTTTTTTTTCAGGGAATAGTCTAGCTCAGAAGTACACGAATCAGCAACACTTGATACTACTAAGAAAGTTGCAGAATATGTTCCAGTTGTGGGTCAACAGTTTGACAACTTAGAAGTTGCGTATATCTTTTACAACAACTATGCTAAGAAAGTTGGATTCAGTACAAGAATTGGCAGGCAGACATATGATAAGGGGGGAAAAGGTATTGTGGTTTGGAAAGAGTTTGTATGTAGCAAACAGGGGCTTAAGAGTAGTAGACAAGAATGCAGCCAGAAGCGTGTGGGGATAGTTAGAGAGGATTGTGGTGCAAGGATGGTTGTAACTAAGAACCGGACTACAGAGAAATATGTTGTTTCCAAACTTGTCGAGAGCCATAGCCATCAGCTTACTACACCGAGGAAGGTTCACTTCTTGAGATCTCATCGGAAGATTACACGTGTAAAAAAAAGTATAGCAGATCAACTAGCAGCTGCTAATGTCCCAACATGTCAACAAATGAGGGTTCTAGAGTTGGATGCAGGTAGTTTGGAAAATGTTGGATTTATACAGCGTGATCTTTATAATGCTAGAAAAGACTATCAGAATAGTATGGCCGAACATGATGCTGATATGTTGAAGGAGTACTTTAAGAATGAAGTAGCAATGAATCCCGCCTTTAGGTTTTCAATAAAGGAGGATGAAGAGGGGAGGATGACCCATTGCTTTTGGGCCGATGCAACTTGTAGGGAATCCTATCAATTTTTTGGTGATGTGGTGGTGTTTAATACGACCTATAATACTAATCGCTATTGTATGATTTTTGCTCCGATAGTGGGTGTTAATCATCACAGACAGACTGTTCTATTTGGTTCTGCATTTTTAAAAGATGAAACAAGTGATTCCTTTGAGTGGTTATTTAATTTGTGGTTATTTAATGAGTGGTTATTAGCTATGCCAGCCGGACCACCAAAAGTTATATCACTGATCAGGACCCAGCAATGACCAAAGCATTTGGCAAAGTTCTTCCGGATACACTCCACAGGTATTAGATTGATTTATATCTCTATTCTGCATATTTTTGTATATTGTTAAAAAGTTTTAGTAATCTGCAGGTACTGCATTTGGCACATTTCTCAAAAGTTTCCCGAAAAAATTGGTGCAATAGTCTCCAGACAAGTATATCCAGAGTTTAAAGAGTGCATCTGGGATTCTGAAAGCCCTGAAGAGTTTGAACAAATGTGGCAGGATGTCGTGGAAAAGAATAGCCTAACCCA
>JAOYMZ010044357.1:0-14796 GCA_025802335.1 Pinguicula primuliflora | reverse complement strand
AAAACATAAAAAACAAATCGACGCAACTGTTAAGTTTTATCACGAGGACAGTGTAGTGAAAGAAAGGGAAATTGAAGAGTTGCGGAACGAGATTCGGAGTCTGGAATGTCTTAGAACCAAGCCCGTCGATGATTAGGTTAACATGAATGTCGCCTCCTCTGCGGAGCCAGTCGCCTCCTCTGCGGAGCCAGTCGCCTCCTCTGTGGAGCCAGTCGATGCCTCTGCGGAGCCAATCAACGCCTGTGCGATCCTCTAAACCAGGCATCTCCTCTATGGAACGATCTGGTGCCAAAAATGATCATTCGTACACGTACGTATATGGCAACCCTACACGATGGTTGGAAGGCACGGATGTTGACTGCAGGTGCATTTGAGCCTATCCAGACCCACTTTGGGGACTAATTGAGAATACATACAGAACTGTATCAGCAAATACAATTCTGCCCTCATCAAAAATCCCTATCTTCCAAACGGTTGGAGGGATGATTCTGAAATTACACAGGAATGAAGCCCTAAATGAGAGGAACAACTTTCATTCGGAACAGACAATTTTTGGAGGCCGCCAGGAGCAAGAAAAAGGGAAAATACCAGAAGTGCAGAAGCTGATTCTTGTTGCTGATTTCAACTATCAAAGCGGATGGATGCTCTTAGCTGCTGTATTTTTGAGCTTTCTATGGCTCATACCTTCAGCATGGGCTAGTCTTCTAAACTTGGGGCTCGGTTTAGCCGAACCTAGACAGTGTTCTTCAGTTTTTAATGAAGTTTTAATATAGTTCCTTTCATTTTATCAGTTTCATGCTGTGCTTGCTATATTCGAATCATTGTGGCCAGATTATTCGAATACACTTAGGTTATTATTACATACTACTGCCATATAGACGTGAGAATTCTACAATAGCATGTCACTTACCTCCGACTTGGGGGTATTACCCCCAACTTGAGGTATCACACATAAGAACATGACCTTTGAAGTTCTCCAATTGGCCATCCTTGGGGTATTACTCCTAACATGCCTCTAAGTTGGATGAAATAATCCTTACCTGGTAAAATAGGATGAATTATGATAGGTTCTGTGGGATTAAACTGATTGGAAACTAATTAGAATGGATTTTTAAATAGGAAAACAGAGTTTAGGTAAAGCAAACAAACTGAAGCCCTAAGTTATCTCTCTATTTCGTGTCATATCTCTCTGTGCGTTGTGAATCTGAATTAGTTGCCTTCATAACAATTGATCTAGACCCCGTTAGCTATCCGTAGAATTTTAGTTTGCCACTTTCTAATTCGTAGATTAAAATTTATGCACTCCTGAACTTGTGGGTTATTTTGATAGCTGCTAGGATAAGTTGCATGATTTGTACCCACTCCCTGAGATCTGACCCCTGCTTAGCATTGTATTATAACTTGGTCATGTGCACTTGCATGAACTCATGAATTTACTGATCTGCAGTGTATACTTGACTCTAGTGTTTGGTTCACAAACCCACCAGAAAGCAAACTGGAAAACAATCAAAAGCATTAAGGCTATCCTAAGGAATTTTGAGATGGCATCAGGACTCAAAATCAACTACAGCAAGAGCAGTTTCCACGGTTTAAACAAGAACAGTGAGGAAATAGATAGAATGGCTGACTACATGAACTGCTCAACGGCCAAACTTCCTATGATCTACTTAGGAATAGTGTTCGAGAAAGCGTTGGGCGGTCCCTAGGTGGTCAGGGTCTACTTAGCGCCTAGGCGGCCTAAGCGTTCGCTTAGTCGCCCCTAAGAGGGTACTTAAGCGGCATTCGGGCAGGGCGGAGGACAACCGCCTAGTGCTTAGGCGGGCTGGGCGGCCGCCTTCTCGAACAGAGCTTAGGAATGACGTAGGAAATAATTCGAGAAAGTTAAGCATGTGGTAGGCCATCATTGAACGTTTCAAGAAAAGGTTTGCTAGCTATGGAAACTGAACATTGTCGGTAGGGGGTAGAACTGTCCTTATTAATGTTGTCCTGTCATGTGTACCGTGTTAATTTTTTGCATTATATCGTACTCCTAAGAATGTTATCACAACCCTTGAGAGAATACATAAGAAATTCTTCTGGGATGAGAGAAAAAAACGAGTGGAAAGGCATTGGGTGAAATGAGATAAAATAACTCAACCTATTCATGTAGGTGGTCTAGGAATCAAAGATTTGGAAGCCTTCAACCAGGCCATGCTAGGAAATGGGGATCAAAAATCATTGAAGATACCAACCCGCTCTGGAAACAAGTTTTAAGGTAAAGATATGGAACTCAAGGAAGCATTAAAGTTGGAAAGATCAGAGAGATGTATGCAAATCAACAAACAGGACAGCAGAGAAGAGGAAGCAGAAAAGTATCTGCATGGTGGACAGAAACAAGAAAGATACTAAAACAATCTTTGTATCAAGAATTTTGGCGACTAAAAACAGGCCGTGGAGAAAGCATATTATTCTGGGAAGAATATTGGAAATAAAATTAAGAGCACATGCATCAAACTTACTACGATGAATCTTTGAAATATGAACAAATACAGAACATCCAAAGACATGAGGTAAGATCATGAGATAAGAAGGCACTCTAGCATAAGAAGATAGAGCTTGAAAAGATGTTTTTAACATTAAAATCTTGGTTGTGATACGATTTACGAAATAAGTTGCAGTTGCCTCTACCTCAGACCAAAAATATTCAGGAACCCCTGAATCAAGCATCAATGCCCTCGTAATCTCTAACAAAATTTAATTTCTTCTCTCTGCCACTCCATTCTGTCCGAAGGTATTAGGGCATGTTGTTTGATGAACAAGACCCCAATCAGATAAAAATTTAGACATGGAAATATTGACAAATTCTCCCCATTGTCAGTTCGAAAAATTTTCACTTTAATCCAAAATTCGAGAAATTTATTGAAAATCTCAGACTTATTCTTCAAAAAAAAATTCAGCATGTCCTTGTGTAGTCATCAATGAACAACAGAAAATATCGAAATGTACCCCCTCCCACAATAGGGGCAAGTCCCCAATATCAGCATGAACAAGTTTAAATGGAATCTCACAATGTGATAAACTAATAAGAAAAGATGTTCTGTCAGTTTTTGCACTGGCACATTAATCGCACTTATTAGGAAAACATGAAAGCTTCGCGAACAGTTTTTGAAGATAACCATCAAAAGGATGTCCTAAGCGACGATGTCATAACCAACCCTTCGGATTTATTGTCACTGTCAATGTACTACCATGAGATGCTACTTCATCAATATAGTAGAACTCAGCCCTCTCACAGCCACGACCAATGATCTCCTTTGTTCGAAAATCCTGCAATACACCAGTATAGTACAATTCAATTCCTTGGTGATGTGGGTGATAGAGAGTAATTTATATGAATATGATGACACAAAAAGACAATTAGACAACTTCAAGGAAGGCTTTAGTTACGGGTAACAACTCTCCATTAGCCGTCTGAATAATTTTCTTCTGGGAACCTATATATCAACAATATTTGAGGCATCATATGTGACCGTATCAGTAGCTCAACAATCAAATGTCAAATTTTAAGATTTAGATCCTGAACCAATTAGAGCATAAGAGATATCATCATCAAAGCCATTGAAACATCCATCCCCAAAGTATTTTGGGCCACTCATAGCACCAATTTTAGACCCAAACTCTACCTCCAAACATTTTCTGTCATGAGAAAAAATATTCAGCCCGTGTCAAGAAATAATTTATGGTCCATTACACATAATTGATACAACAAAATAAGTAGGACAGGATTATAAATTCGTGCTCTTGTTTGATTTACATCCATCTCCACGTGTGTCGCTTCGCCCTCCACGTGACTGCCTTCCTTCTCCACGTTTCACAGCGACCATCTCTTCCTTAGACTCTATCGGCCACTTCTCTATGTTCCTATATCTATCCTTAGAAATTTGGGCATTATGGTGGTTGGCAGCGGTCCATCGCCTTATGTCATGAATGTCACACTGTCGCCCATGGCTACGGTTTTGCTAGACCTTCACCCATGGCTATGGTTCCTCGATCTGACCAGTTGTTGGTTGTTGCCTCCCTTTGTTCCTCAGAATTCTATTTTCCCGGTGACACTCCCGTTTTAGGTGTCCCTGGACACCACAGTTGTCATTGTACCGAGTCTCCTACCGGACTGATGACCTCAGTGGGCCGTGTCTCACCAGATCTAACTGACGGTCATAAAAGTGTGGCGGGTTTCTGTTAAGAATACTTTTTTTTAAATTTATTTTATTGGGTGGTCGTCCCCATCCACCAAAAGTTTTGTTTACATAATGTTTTGTGCCCAATAATAAAAGAAAAAACAACAATGGATAAAAACTTCTTTGAGTTTTGTAGTAGCAGCTGCATTTTTGTCTTCAAGTAGATTGGAGCAATCTGATTGCTCCTGTCAGTGTGCTTGCGGTATGAATCTTTTGTAGCCGTCCTTCTTTCATCTTGTTGTGCAATAGATACTAATGCTACTGAGAGTTGTGTTGACATGAAATTCATCCCTGCACGAGCTTTGTTGCCTTCTTTAGATAAGGCATCTACCACTTGGTTGACTTCTCTATATCCATGAGAAAATATACAGCTTTGGAATTGTGATACCAGATGCCATATATCCTTGATGATTGTGATGATTCTCCAAGGCGGAACAGTTACCTGCATGATAATGTTGATAAGAGTATGTGAATCAGACTGTACTTCATGGCTCTGATAGTTCTTATCCAGTCCTATTCTCAGGCCTTGTAATATGGCAGTAGCTTCAGCTTCAATTGGAGTAAGACAGGTGACGTGTGAGTAAAAGCATGTTAAGCATAATCCTGACGAGTCTCTGAATATACCACCAATGCCAGCACTTTGCATGGAGACACTGCCATCTACATTCAACTTGTTGTATCCAAGAGCTGGTGGTTCCCAAGAGTAGTATACGATTTGTCTCTGTTGTTTTGGAGGTACTGATAACCCCAATGTCTGTATAGTGTTTCTATCAGAAGCTTTCTGGGGTAAATGAAAATTCCTCACAGGGAAAATGTCCTTCAATGTCTTCCAGATTGTATGAATAACAGAAGCCACTTGAAGTGCGTTATCTCCAAAACGAATGTTGCATCTATGTTTCCAGATTTCCCAGCAAATCAGCATTGGCAATGCCATGCGAATAAACAGAATTGGTTTGCTTCCACATGTTGTAAGCCATTTTTCAAGTCTTCCCGATAAGGTGTTATCAGTATATGTAATCTGGAGAAGACTACCAAAGGAATCCCATACTTGTGTGGCAAGTTCACCTGTGGATAGAAGATGATCCTCTGTTTCTATGTGCTTACTTGTGAAACAGCATGAGCAATGTGAAGCTAAGCAAATCCCTTTGGCCTGTATGTTAGAATCAACTGGCACGATCTTGTGCAGCATTTTCCAAGCAAACAAACTTATATTAGGAGGTCTATATGGGTCCCAGATCCATCTGTAGCTAAATATGGTGCTTGTTGTTGTCTACTGATGTGCCAAGCTGATTTGGTTGAAAAGTGCCCAGTGTTGGTTGCTTTTCATATCATTTTGTCCTTTGAATCAGCATCTATTCTGATAAGCATAATTTTTTGTTACAGCGGCTCTGGCAGTTGGCTAAGCGCATCCACATTCCATGAAGCTCCTATCATAAAATCCTTAACAGCCATCTCTTGGAATAAATGCAGATTGGGTTGTATATGTTCCATAAAGTTTGGGATACCATGCCAGTCGTCATAACAGAAGCTGCACTTACCGTCACCTAACTACCAGAAGGTTTCTTTCAGCATAGTGGCTCGTACAGCATGCATTCTTCTCTAGTAGTGTGAGTCTGATACCTTTACTGGAGCTGTGGCAGGGCTATGTTGCCTACAATATTTCAGATTCATGAATTCAGACCAGAGACTGTTTCCTTGCCGAAAATGCCACCAGAGTTTTAAGCTAAAGGCTTTACTGACATCTTTTATTCGTCTACATCCCAGTCCTCCTTCAGTTTGCGGAATACAGATATCTCTCTATGACTTCCAACGCATTTTTCTTTTTCCTTCTGCCCAACCCCAGAAGAAATCTGACATTATCCTTTCTATTCTTTTAATGATTTCATTTGGAGGTTGTAGTACCGTGAGAATATACATTGGCATTGAACTTAGCACATGTCTTATCAATGTCAATCTGCCCGCAGTTGATAGATTTGCTGCTGTCCAGCCATCTAACTTTCTTTGAAGCTTTGTGATTAAACTGGCAAATAGAGAGTTAGTTTTCCTACCTGAGAAAATAGGTGCTCCCAGATAGGTCGTTGGCATTCTACAATGACTGAATCCTGTCCACTGTTTGACGAGCTCAATTCTGGTTGATGACACCTTTGGAGAGATTATGAAGCTGCTTTTGGAGATATTCACCTGCTGACCTGAAATGTCCTCATACTTGTGTATTGTTTTAAGGACATCATCTATTGTAAATTTGGTACCCCGACAGAATATGAGTATATCATCTGCATAAGCAAGATGAGAGACCAGTGGGAAACCTGCAGGTACTCCATAAGCAAAAGTTGGGCATGTGTTCATCAGTTTTTGTAGTCCTCGGCTCAGCACTTCTACTCCAATAACAAATAGGAGCAGAGATAAGGGATCGCCTTGTCTCAGGCATCTTGAGAACTTGAAATAGCCATGGGATATTCCTTCAATCAAAATAGAGAAACTGCAGTTGGAGATAATACGCCAGACTCTATCAATAAAAGGTTCTGCAAATCCAAATGCTCTAAGAACTCGAATTAAATATTGCCATGAGACTCTGTCAAAGACCTCTGCCATATCCAGTTTAAGTGCAACATTGTTGCCTCTTATTGGCTTTTTCAGAAAATGTAACATCTCATTTGCCAACAGAATATTGTCAGCAATGCTTCGGCCTGGTACAAAGCCACTTTGATTCTATGAAATAATGGAGGGCAGCACCATACTGAGTTTTTTGGACATCACTTTAGAGAATAATTTACCTATGAAATTACATAAGCTGATAGGTCTAAAGTCGGAACTTGTGACTGGAGGGACATTCTTGGGAGTGAGGGCTATCAGAGTGCTAGTATAGGCACCTCCCAGTTTGCAGCCTCCATAAAAAGATAGCACTGCATCTATAACATCCTGTTTGATAATTTCACAGCATGTGTGATAGAAGGAACCAGTAAAACCATCAATACCAGGGGCACTATCTTTACTGAGTTCAAAGGCAGCATCCTTGATTTCATCCTCTGTTGGCCAAGCACATAAAGATTCATTGATTTCAGCTGTTATTAAGGTTGGGATATTAGATGTCCAGTAGTCAGACGTTTGTAATGGTTCTGCAGTAAGTCTCTGCTCAAAGTGGTCCAAAAGAATTTTTGAAACCTCCACTTTTGAATTAGACCAGTTTCCTGTATCATTCTTCAGTCTTTGAATAGTTGATTTTTGTCTATTAACCTTCACAGACCTATGAAAGAATTCGGTATTTCTGTCACCTGCCTGAAGCCATTTGATACGAGATTTTTGCTTCCAGAATATTTCTTCAGCTAACAAATGATTCGGTCTTTTGTATATTACTTGTGCTTGATGAAGTGTTTCCCTGTCCGTTGGGCATCTTGAGGTGTCATATTTAATCTCGAGCTCAGAAATTTTATCTTCTGAATCTTTGACATTTTGGAAGAGATTCCCATATGAATCTTTGTTCCATTGTCTCAGGGTGCATCTCAATCTTTTTAGTTTCACAGTTAGCCGCTGGAGGGGATTAGTCTCATGTTCAGGTTCTTGCCAAGAGGTGATTACAACCTGCTTGAAATCAGGATGCAATGTCCAAATTCTTGAAAGATGAATCTGCTCATCTTGTTTTCTATGTCAGTTATTTTGATCAGCATAGGGCAGTGATCTGATTGAAGCCTGTTTAGGTGTTTTACGGTGCACATAGGAGCCGAGGCAATCCATTCTCCAGAGAGAAAGATCCTATCCAAACGCTGGATAATTTTCCAATCCCTTATCTGATTATTGGACCAGGTAAATTTATTGCCTTCATAAACTGCATCCTTTAGTCTACAGACGTTTATAGATTGCTGAAAATCCAGTGCAAAACCCATATGTATGGGGAGCCCTCCAGCTTTTTCCTCCAGTCGTAAAACAATGTTAAAATCCCCACCAATCAGGAGTGGTTTTTCCTGTATCATATCATTCCAGAGTGGAGTTCTTTCACTACGGTCACATTTTGCATATATACCTCCCAGATAGTATTCAGCTCCTGTGTCCACATACACAGTTTTCATCAGCACCATTTGTTCAGAATCAAAATGTAATTGAGCTTGCCAGCATTCTGACCAAAGACACCATATGGTACTACTGGATTTTGTGACAGCATTCTGAAATCTCAACTTCTTTTTTACCTTTTCCATCTGAGAAGAGTCTTGCATAGGTTCAAGCAGTATCAGAAAGGTTAGACGATGTACCTTAATAAGTTTCTTCAGCCGAGCAAGCATTAGGGAATTATTAATTCCTCTTATATTCTATACTAGGATAGAGAGGTTCGTCATTGAGCCTTAGATCTGGTTTGCACTGTTGAGGCTTTATAGTAATCCTTTGGCTTTCGTTTGTACGCCTTTTTTTCTAAGTGGTTTCTATATCATTTGGGTGTGGTCCAGGAGGATCATCTGCCAAATCTTCATCACTGTTTTCATCCTCAGATATATTCACCTTCTCATCAGGTTTTTTTTGTGTTGTCTTAGCCCAGATCTCACTGAAACCTTCAGTAAAGGGCTCTGTTGTTAGGGGAATAGTGAAAGACTCATCATCTTCTTCATTAGAGGCATCCACAACTGTTTGAGAACCATCATCTACAAAATCAATCTGCTCATGTAGTGGACTGGCATCCTGTTTATGCTTTTTAGATTTCTTGGGCCTCCCTGGTTTTTTCTTTGAATTCAAGTTGCCAGGGGTGGCAGTTTTGCCTTTGTCAGTTACCTCCTCCATGTTAGGGGCAATATCCTCCACATGTTGAGCTTGTTCAATGTCAGTCTCAATTCCATCAGCAGCAGCAACAATAGAAAGTGCGTTAGTTATTTCAACAGGGCCTTGTGAAGTAACTGAGGCATTGTTTATAAGGTTACCTTGACCGGAGGTTGTTGCTATGTTATTAGCTTCAACCCCCATTTTATCTTTGACAACTTCAGACTCCTCATTCAGAGTCCTACCAGCCTCTGTGCCTCCCCAGACTACTCCCAAGTTACCAGTGTGTAGAGAGGTATCAATACCTTCTTGAGGCACTTGTTCCTGATTTACATGCTCATCATCCACATTTTCCTCATTATCAGCAAGAGCAGAAATAGTAGAAGTATTCTTTGTATTGGTACCTTGATCGGAGGCTGTTGCTACGTTAATAGCTCCAACCTCCGTGTTGCTGATGCCAGCTTCAGACTCCTCATTTGAAGTCCTACCAGCAACTTTGTTTTTGCCCTTCGTGACTTGCCTATAGATGAAGTTTGGCTTTGCATTTGCCTTTGGAACATTAACTGTTTTCTCTTTAGGTTTTGTCACAGTATCTAGTGTTACTTCCTTGGCTGCATCATTGGTTTCAGTATCTCCTTGCTTCATTTTTTGTTCAGCTTGCTTTTTTGACTGCTCTGGATGTAATATTTTGCAGTTGTCTTTTGAATGCCCCAGCCTCATACAATGAAGACAATAAGATGGCCTGTGTTCAATATGAAGGGGTCGCCAGAAGTTTTTATGACCAAGGGATTCCCATAAACTCTGGTTGCAGGAACCGTGAGTAGATCATTTTCCACACAAACTCTGGCCAGACTAGGCCTGATTAATAACTCAGTAGCATCATCTATCCTTAGAGGTGTGCCAAGTGCACTGGCAATAGAGTATATCGCATCTTTTCTGTAAAGATGTATTGGCAGATTGGGCAGGGACACCCACACTGGAGTAATATGGGATTCAGCATCAGACTCAAAATCAGGGGTCCATTTAAAAACCCGCATTGGAAATTTGTTCAGTGTCCAATTTTCCCTAAGCCACATTCTATCTCTATCCTCAATGTTGGAGAACCTGATAATTATATGCTTAGTGTCTAAATGCCCAATCGTGAGATCACCTTTGAAGCCAATTGCAATAATAGATTGCCGAGTTTCAGCCATGGGCGGGCGGCCATGGCTAAATTTTCCAACTAAAGCAAGAGTAAACGGTTTAGATAGAGCCTCAATTTCGTCCTTTGTAAATGTCACTTTTGGTTCACCTTTACATTCACTTAATTTCTTCAGAGGGATTGGATTGTAAGCAGCGTTGTTACTTGCGCTGAAGAGAGTAGCAAAACTTTGATCTTGACCCGTCGGCGGGGAGGAATTTGAAATTGTCTGAGGAGCATAAACTTTTCCATTGAGTGCTGGAAATTCTTCTTCAGGAGTTGACCTGGCTATTGGCCGGGAGCCTGAAGCAGCCAGGTTACAGATTTAGGCCGTGTAGCGGCCAAGAGTACCGAGGACGTCGGTCGGATATGGTGACGGCAGCCAGAAATTTGAATCGCACGTACTAGTGCATTTTTTCGCCAGAGATCTTAAAGTTATCTACTTTTGTTAAGAATACAAATATATAAATAAGGTAAAAGGATATGTACAAATCCTTTCACCTTATTAGGATCCCGAAATTATAGGGATGTGATTAGTGGGAGGAACACATTTTTGTAACTATATAAACATGTATTGGGAATAGAAGAAATACACAAGGAAAATTTCCAAAAAGCTTTTTTCCGAATCTCGTTTTCATGATATCGGAGCTGGAAAAATCCTGTCTCATCATCTACCTCATATAATTTTTTCCTCTCTGGCTAGACCGTGCGTCATGATGGACAAAGATAAGTTCGACAATCTGGTCATCCCTCAAACAGAAGGCAAGAACTTCTTGTCTCAACAATTTGCTCAGTTTATGCAATCTCAGACAACATGTAACTCTCAAGAAGAGAAAGAAGATGACAAACCAGTCATCATTGATGACACATCATTGATGCAAAACTCGATAGCAATAACTATGTTCCATGGGCCGGAATGATGGAACTAGTGATAATTGGAAAAGGTCGCCTGGAGTACATAACCGCGATGCTAAAGAACCAGCAAAACACGACCCACAGTATTCAACGTGGAGGCAACAGGATATTTAGGTGTTCCAATGGATCTCCAAGTCAATTGACAAAAAACTTATCTATCAATTCATATATTATCCACACTCGTTCGAGTTATGGAAAATTCTTGCACGGACGTTCAACGTGGGCAAAGACAGCTCATAGCTATTTTACCTACTCACAAAGGCGGACCAGAATGTGCATAGGTCACTACAGTTGGAGGAGTACTACTCCTTGTGTAACTCCCTCTGGACCGAAATCGATCGAAGAAGACAAATCCAATGAAGTGAACATCGATAAACACAACAGGATTCAGGCTGAACATCGATTGTTCAAATTCCTTGCCAGATTAAATCCGTCTTATGAAGCCGTCACTAGGGACATACCCAAAGAGTTGGCTCTGCCCTCAGTAGACGTTGCGTACGAGCCGGTTCGGTGGGAAGCCGCGTGGAGTCTGATATGAAAATCCTTTGGTGGGTCAAACACCGCATCATTGGGCAATATTGGGGCTGGATTGGTGATTTACGGACCCAGAGCAACAGATATAGGTTGCAACTCAAAGTTTGTCGAAAATCTAACACAACCATGGGACCATCGTTCAGAAGCCACGATTCAAACTGATATGATTATTGTCAGATTTCTGGCCACTGGAAGAAGGAATGCTTCAAATTAAATGGTTACCCTTGGCCTAACCGTGGTGGCAGAAGGGGCGGACGAACAAGCTATGGTCGGAGAGGCAATCGGGCTGCCATTACTGATGGTAAACAGTGCTCACCAGACAAGGACTCCACCGATGTTGTCAACGTGCAGAACATAGAAGATCACATCAAAACATTGGCGGGACATTGGCTCAAATCAATAGGAGAAATATCAGCAACATGGAACCTGAATGAATGGCTAACTAACTCGAGAGGTGTATTGGCAATGTAGTTTTTATTTCAGAATGCAAACATTCAGTAGATGAAGTGAGGAGATGTATAAAAGATCCAATGTAGTTGTACAGATAGAGTTATAGAATGAAAGAATTTCATTCATACAAAAAACAACATGTGGGTCAAGCTTATTTCGGTCGATGTGAACATAAACAACACATCCAAATATTCTTGTTAGAAAGCTAGTACTTGGTGAAACAGACATATATGTAGAGAGATATCAAGTGAAATTTTTAGGGTAAGGACTTTTGTATTTAAACAATTTATGAGATAGGCAGTAGTAGCCACGGCTTACGTCCAAAGATAATGAGGAACAAGAGACTCAAACATTAGAGCTCTAGTAATCTCAAGCAATATTTTTCCTTATAGCGACACCATTTTGTTGGGGTTATGTGGACAAATTATTTGGTGAATGAGCTCATGGGAGGTAAAAAAATGACTTCATCTTATGGTTCACAAATTCATCCCATTACCGGAGCGAAGGATTTTATTTTGGTGGTGGTGTAGGTTTAAACAAGATTGTAAAATGCAATAAGCTTGTCATAGACCTCATTCTCTGTGTGAAGAAAATACACCCATGACATGCGATTGCAATCATCAATAAATAATAAAAAATATGAAAACTCAACCAGAGTAGAATTTGGAGCAGGAGTCCAAACAGCGGAATAAATCAAATAAAACGAAGTATCACGAGGAGTAATTGATGAAGGAAAAGATATGCGATTGGACTTATCCCGGGCACAAGTTTTGCATCAGAATTAGGTAGAATTATGAAAATTCTGTGGAAATAAATGCTGGAGATAATTGAATGAGAGATGTCATAACCGCCAGTGCCATAACCATGCTTGACACGTATGACAACCATGAGCTAGGGAAGCAAGGCCAGTTCAGTCTACCTCGTCGACATAATACAATTCATTCTTTTCAGTGTCACACCCAATAATCATCCCGTTTGAACATTATCCAAGAGACATAATGTAGGATGAGTGTACAATTAAGATCTTTGGTGACATGGGTGATGGATAGGAGTTTATTTGACAAGTTAGGAACAAATAGACAGTTGTTGAGTTGAAGGGACTGAGTAATACGAATGCTTCCAGTCCATACTACAGGTGACATCCCTCCACTGCTGTCTGAACCCTTGTTTTAAATGTCGTAGCGGCAAAAACAAAATCATTAAGATTAAACGATATAGTATCAGTAGCTCCACAATCAAAGAGCCAACGAGAATCACGATTAGTGAATATTTAAATTTTTCGAAGATTTTCCTGAGAAGGGGGTGATATTCCGACACATGCAAAAGCAATCGTAAATTTATCATCAATACCATCTCCAATAATATTATCATTAACATCTTCAAATATACCCAGAAAAAATTGTAAATGTTTAGAAAAGGATTTGTTGGATTTGAGGTACGACACCATGATTTGTATCTTTATGCAAACATCCTAAATTTGGATCTGTCAAATTTTGGAATAAGGGCAATGATGTCTCAACTCCACTTGGAATATTATCCAACTTGTCTGGTTGGGATAAATAAGATAAGAGTGTTGGCACAAATGCTATAAGACACCACCCAATCACCTTTTTCACACCACCATGCTTTTTTTTATAGGCAATTTGTTTTGCATTAGTTAATAGAAATGTACATATTTACAATGTTGGGCTTCAGTTTGGGCCTTGCCCTCCTTCCTACGTGAGTTTTCACAAGAACTCACAACTCAAAAACTAAAAAACAATAATACCGGGGTTAATGAACTTGAAAAATGATTGGAACTCGATGCTTCTCCCACTTTGTGATGTTTTGTATCCAGCCACCTCTTGTTGTTTTTTAGTTCATTAGCCATAGCCCAGTGAAGTCTTTGATCTTGTGCACTATACTTTTTTTGTGCACTATACTTTTTTTGTGCACTATACTTTTTTTTGTGCACTATACTTGTGACTTTTGGTTTCTTGTTTTCAAAATGATTCTCATTTCTTGCTTTCCAAACCTCCGCATAGTGGTTATCCAAAAAGTCTTTCACACCACCTTGCTAACGTGACAAAAATTTTATACTAATTTGAAAAAATGAAAATAGTAAGAATCATAGGCTTTATGGTTTGTAGGTTTAGGGTTTATAACATTTAACCCTTATAATATATAGAATAGGGTTTTAGATTTTTATGGCTGCGAAGCCACCGTAATATTAATTTTAAATAATAAAAATAGTAAAATTTAAAAATTTGACCGCAAAAATACTGAGTATTCATTATATTAAATTTCAATACAATAATAACAAAAATAACATATAGGTAAGATGGTAGATGGCATATAGTGGAAGAGGGTTGGGAAGGAGGGGATCCGAGTTCGATTCCCCTCCAATACCAATTTTATTAATTTAACCCATAAATATTGATGTGGCGCTGATTTGGCTATGTGGTGCAATAGTGGCTACTTCAGGGACTTGGGCGGTCAATGGATAGTTGGTTTCAGTTGTTATATTGGTCGATGTGAGCCTGTAACTGCTGAATTATGGGGTTTATGGCGTGGGATCACCATTGCAATACAGAACGGGTTCCTCAACTTGCAAATCTACACAGATTGCATCCAGGCTGTGCAGTTACTAAATAGGCCAGAGGAGGAGTGTAACAAGGTTGGCATCCTCGCTGCAATTCGTAAGTTGTGCTCAGAACTTTCCCGGGTGAATATCTCATACATCCCACGGGAAGCCAACACCCTTGCTGATTCGATGGCCAA
>JAOYMZ010044346.1:0-14797 GCA_025802335.1 Pinguicula primuliflora | reverse complement strand
CAATTCATATGCATTTTTGTTCTCATTTAAATGATAATATTTGCTTGAAATCATACTTTTATTTGTATTTTTGTATTGGTTTACTTGCTTTTGTGGGATTGGGCACTTAGCCCTTGAACTTGGCATATAAACTTGATTATGTCTCTTTAATTTCTATTTAGAATTTTCATTGATATATGGTGAATTGGTTGAATGATTTACATTCGAAGTTGATTATAGGAGCATAAGTTAGGGTTGGGTCACAGTTAGAATCTCTAAATTGAGGATTTGATTGGGACTTTCCTACACTAATTATTTGCTACTTAGTTGGCTAGGTTAATTGTTCAAGTGATTAGAAGGCTAACAATTAGACTCACCATTTGAATTAAACTACATTAGATTAAGAGCATGTTTCGGATAGCATCCAAGGGATGGGTTAGTGCCCTATACTCATATTTATCCCCTAGTCTCTACCTTTAGATTTAATTGCTTTAGTTGTAGTTTTTATTTAATTAAAATTAAGAATAAATCCCAACAATTTTAGTGTGTTTACAATAATATAGTGTGGTATTTAAATATTCACTTGTGCACTAATTCCAATCCCAAATCTTTCGAGAGTCGACTCGGGACTTCTTTACTCTCTATACGAGTCTAGAGTTGTCTTGGTATTATAAATGTAAATGCGATAGGATTGTGATATTCCATATTATCCTCATCATTATCACCAATACTTAGGCCAAGATATAGAAATGGTAGTTTGCCATACTTATAGTGCAGTGCAGCAGCAAACGATTCACCAGCCTCATCACTCAGGTTAATTCCACATAGCTCACTTTTGTGGTAGTTTACAGATAAGCCAGACATCGGTTCAAATAACTGCAGAATACCCTTAACTGTTTGAAGATTTTGTTCAGTGCCATCCATAAGCAACAAAATACCATCAGCATACTACAGGTGGGTAATAGAGACACTAGAGAGTAATAAAGCCATGTAGTCTCCTCAAGAGTAGGTGTAAATTTTATTACTCTTTCTGACTGATCAGTAGATGCTCCAGTCGGGGGCGTCATTCTCAGATTGGCATCAAATTGTATCGTCGTAGGTTTCGGGACTGTCTCGTTACTTCCGACCTCTGAACTCTTTGCTAAATTCACAAAGAACTGATGGCTCCCTATCCGTGTCCCCTGAACATTGAAGATGATTTCCGACAAGTCAACATTTTTCGCAAATCAGACAAATTCATATGTCTTATTATTAGTTATCGTTCTGGGAAGTACAAATATATTAACCACTTGAGAGTATGTCTCAAAGAAAGACCACAAATCTTAAACAGTCCAAGAATTCGGGAAATTTGATACGTACAGTGATGCTGAGTTAGAGCGGAATCTTGTAACAAAACCAGAAGTTTTATTCCCCTTAAACTCAGATCCAGACTTAGTTTGGAGATTTTTTTGTGCTTGGCGAGTTTTCCACCCCTCAATGGTCGTCCAGGGCCCCCCATTTTCTTGTGTTTCATTAGTTCTAGGGTTCACGAGCCCCTCATTCTCTGTCATATTAAAGATATTAAAACTGTAGAGAAACAAACTCTTGGGAACTTGAAAATAGAAGCAAGACTTACCACAAGCAGGAAGCACGCTGCAAAATCGACAGGCATAAAAGTTTCAATTTGAAGATTATAATCCGCATTTTTCGTATCCATAATTTGAAGGTATTATTTTTTCTTGTCTCAATATCCAGTTTGTGTTAGAAAACAAACCACTTATATCTGGGATCGAGTTATGTGTGTGCAGATGCACGTGTGTGAGCCAACTTATAAAGAATATGTGAGTTATTCTCATTAAAAACTTAAGCCTAAGGTGATAGATTGTAACACCACATTTCGATTTAAGTTGGTTGATATTTATTTATGAAATATGTGTGGGACATTCCAACATTTTGTTTCTGTTTTTATTGGTGGGAGGCAATTAAATTTCTTGTAAAAGTTTTATGGCAATCGATCTTCATTTCCGAGCATTTGTTTTTTTCTAAAGTTTTAATATCTGTGATTAAACCCGCGAGCCAAAAATCTGGCTCGTGGGTTTTGGAATTTTAAAATATGGATATTGCTTTAAAATGCTCTTTAAATCCTAGCTGTTGGATGAAAATCCGACGGACAGAAATAGAAGTCGGGACCAAACATATTTTAATCAGAACTGATTGTTCGGAATAGAAAGTTTTTTCATCAACAAATTGGGTGTTGGACAATCCAATAATTCTTTCACCCAATCATCCTTTGTCACGTTGCCAGGAGTGTTTCATATAAGCACGATGGTGAGCCCTTTGGCCATATGCATTCGGTCCAGAAAAGCTGCCATGCTGTTTTTGTAATTTTCGAATAAATACTTTGGGCCTGCATTCATGGTGTTGCATGCAAATTGAAAAGCAACATTGTGACATCATCATGAGTTTATATGTAATAGATCAAAAGGCTCGTACTCCCAAAGTTTCAAGGCTTTATTGACTATGCGAATTTGCTGGATGCAGGTTTCTCAGGGTCAAAGTTCACATGGAAAACGGTACTTGCCAGGAACGGTTGGATCGTGTTCTCCACAACCAACAGTTTCAGGGTACGTATGAGAGAGTCACATTCCACCACTCAACATGAATTTCTTAGGAACACGGTGTTGTGATCACCTCAATTCAGTTTAAACCCCCGAAACAGATGAAGGAGAAAACCTTCCAGTATTTAGTCGCTTGGGAACTACATGAAGGCTGGAGACAATGGCTTATGGAGAACTAGGCTCACAATGGGAGCTTCGTAGAGACCTTATCCCAAGTCCAACTGCGTATTGGGGATTGGAGATTCAATATTTTTGGTGACTTGAACAAATAAAGAGATGCTTGCTAGGTTGCATTGAGGGCATCCAGAAGAAGGATCCCCTACATTGTGATAGAGGACTCTTTGCACTGGAGGTGAGACTCAGGACAGACTTAGAGAGGATCTTATCCCAAGAATACGAGCTCAAGCAACAAAACTAGCGGGCGCACTGGCTGGTCCATGGGGACCGTAACACCCGCTCTTTTCATGCAAGCCATCACTCCCACGGGAAGAAAATTGTAGCAACAATGCTACAAACTGGATCTGGAAATTGGACCACAGACCGAAAGGTGATTGCAAATGAAATCACGACATATTTTGTTGATCTGTACAAGGAACCACAATCAATATCTTCGGGAGAGTATGAGATCAGGGGAGATTTCCCTATCATCTCCGCCAGAATATCCCAATTATTACAAGACTCAGTCTCCTTCGAGGAAGTACATAACACTGTCTTTGCCATGGACTTCTACAAGGCGGCTGGACCAGATGGGTTTGGCCCTGGTTTCTTCAAACATAATTGGGATACCATCAATTCCCCCTAGAGGGGTTAACCTCCAGCAGCGGCTGTCGAAGTGGATCGCCCTGGCTGATCCTCTAATCCATGATGCAGCATAAGGTTTAGTAGGTCGTCCTAGATCCTGTTTAGTTGATGTGCTCTGTTTTGGTGTGTTTCACTTTAATTTAGTTGAATCGTAATACCGTTATGTTTCGTATGAAAATGAGGGTGAACTAATGGTTGGAGGTGTTCACCTAGATTTGCTACATAATCGAGGCTGGACTACTCTGCAACCGATATTTGAGAACCGTATGGAATAACATGGGACATGATGTCGATTGTGGGGTTTGTAGTGTGTGACGGCATATTGTGTTGTGTTATGTGCGCTTGTTTCAATGACTAGTTCATAACGGGTACTGTGTGTCTTAGTAGGAAAGAGTGATGGCTCGAACCGTTGCGAAATAGAGGGAAGTGATGAATTGCGAGTGGTGAGTCACCGTAAGCAGAAAAGCGAGTGAACGAGTGTATGTGGGAGTCACCGTGAGCGGTGAAGCGAGTGAAAGAGTGTATGTGGGAGTCACCGTGGGCGGTGAGCGAGAGAACAAGTGTATGTGGGAGATGCCGCGAGCGGTGAAGCTAAAGGATGAAATCTGATCGGAGATATGAACGGATGATTGAGCGGGTGATGGAAATCTGAGAATGGGTATGTGAAGTTATGTGAAATTGAAATCCTCCTTTCTGTTGGGTGAAGTGATTTGCAATGTGTGTAACATATTTTGGCATGTGTGTGCTTGTCGTGCATGTGCCGTATTAGATGTGTGATTTATGGAAAGGGTCTTACGTGAGTAGATACGTCGAGATTCGTAGGAAAGATATGCTTGAATGTGTTCTATGCTCGGGTTGGCCATGATCGGGGTGCGGTTGTGGGAGATAGCAGCCACGTTGCATTGAGTTTTGCATGTTAGGGATGGTGTGCTACGTGATCTTTCTTGAGTGTGTTTATTGTAGAGACCGGCATGCAGATTGCGATTTATATTTCAGTTTATTCTAGAGGAGCATGTGTAGGTATTAGTTTCACGTTCATACGTTAGTTGAATTATTGGGGTTATGATTTTTGTGAATGTTGGACATGGGGGGGGGGGAGTGATTACGGAGCTAAGTTAATTGTTGGAATTATAACATGTATAAAATTTAGTTTGATCAGGAGAGAGGAGTGAAGGCTGTGAATTAACCGAACATCCAGGGATTGAGTGGTTGGAGCCATGGCATTACACTGTTTCAAAGGTAGGAGCCACTTTCAGGCTGGTGTGTTCGTGGGAGAGCAGGGTGGAAAGTTTACCATCTTCGGGTAAGACTACTTTCCGAACACGATACGGTCATTATGAGTTCTTGGTGATGCCTTTTGGATTGACCAATGCTCCTGCAGACTTCATGAACTTAAGGAACCGTGTGTTTCATCCCTATTTGGACAAGTTTGTAGTGATGTTCATTGATGACATACTGATATACTCACCTGACTATGAGGCACACACTGAACATTTGAGGGTAGTGCTCACTCGTCTTGAAGAGGAATCATTGTATGCCAAATATTCAAAATGTGAATTTTGGATCAAGGAGGTCACCTTTCTAGGACATATGATCTCAGCTGAAGGTGTGGCGGTGGATCCCAGTAAAGTGGAAACCGTCATAGCTTGGCCCAAAACCATGACCATGGGAGAGATTCGTAGCTTCTTGGGATTAGCCGAGTGCTACCGAAAATTCATTGAAGGGTTTTTCAAGATATCTCGACCCCTCACAAGGCTCATGCAGAAAGGGGTGAAGTATCAGTGGGATGAGTCGTGTGCATTAGGATTCAAGGAATTAAAGGAGAGATTAACTTCCACCCCGGTACTGGCATTGTCTAAGGAAGGACTTTACTATGTAGTATACAACGATGCCTCCAAGAATGGGCTTAGGTGTGTATTGATGCAGGGCAATAAGGTGATAGCTTATGCTTCCCGACAGTTGAAGACATATGAAGCTAATTACCCTACGCATGACCTAGAACTAGCAGCGGTGGTACACGCCCTGAAGGTTTGCAGACACTATCTTTACAGGGCTCGGTGCATTATCTACACCGATCACAAGAGCTTACGATATAACTTTACCCAAAAGGAGCTAAACATGCGTCAGCGACGGTTGATGGAGTTGATCAAGGACTTTGATATCGATATCCATTATCATACGGGAAAGGCCAATCGAGTGGCATATGCTCTGAGCCGGAAGGGGGCTGCATATATGTCAGCAATGCTAACTCGAGAGTGGGAAGAATTGGAAGTGGAAGTAGAGGAATCCATCTCGGTGCAGATGGCAATGTTGTGCACAAAACCTAATCTTGTTGATCGGATTTGCGCTGCTCAATAGAAAGATGTGGACATCCAACGAACACTGAAAGAGACCGAGGGAAAAGAAACAGAACAACAGGTTCTCGTTGATGGTCGGGTAATGATGTTTTGGAGGATATGGGTCCCAGACGATCTTGACCTGAAGAAGGACATTATGAGTGAAGATCATTGTTCCCGCACTAGTATCCATCCAGGAATCACCAAAATGTACCAGGATCTCAAAAGGACGTATTGGTGGCCGAACATGAGGCACGACGTGGCTGAGTTTGTAGCTAGGTGTATGACATGCCAACAGATAAAAGTAGCGCACTAGAGGCCAGGGAAAGAACTTCAGTCGCTGGAGGTACTGCAGTGGAAGTGGGAACACACCACTATGGATTTGGTCACGGAATTACCAAAGGAACCTCAAAAACATTATACCATATGGGTGATCGTTGATCAGCTTACAAAGAGTGCACACTTCATACCTATAGCCCTCACACTAGTCTCCAATTGGCCGAAGAGTATATTGAATACATCTTGAAATTACATGGAATACCCGTGAGTATAGTATCCGACCGTGATCCACGGTTCGTCTTGAAGTTTTGGGGTAGTGTGCAAAGAAGTTTGGGCATGGAGCTACGACTTAGCACTGCCTATCACCCACAGATGGATGGGCAATTTGAACACACAATTCAAACGTTGGAGGATATGCTACGGGTCTGCGTAATGGACTTTAAGGAGCACTTGAAGAAGCATTTACCTTTGGTTGAGTTTTCCTATAACAACAGTTACCATAGTAGCTTGGGTATGACAGCCTATGAGGCTCTCTATGGACGATGTTATCGATCTCCGCTATATTGAGATTAGATGGGGGAAAACATATTTTGGGTCCTGAAATGGTAAAACTAGCAACGGAAAAGGTGTCTATCATCCGAAACTATTTGAAAAAGCCCAAGACCGACAGAAAAGTTGAGCAGATTTGAGACATCGTCCTCTGACACTAACAGTGGGAAGCAAAGCTTATTTAAAGGTTTCCGACCAAAGGAGTGGTAAGATTTCGAAAGAGTGGAAAGTTGAATCCTAGATAAATCGTACCGTATGAGATATTGGAGCGTATTGGGCAAGTGGCTTACTGACTGGCCTTACCACCTCATTTGTTAAATGTGCACAATGTGTTCCACGTATCACAGCTTCGCCATTACGTAAATGATCCAAGCCATGTTCTGGACATCGAACAAGTCCCTATCACGGAAAAGTTGTGCCGCAGTGGAGCAACCAATCTGAAGAGGAAGCTACATAGGAAACCGAGGGTGCAATGCGTGAGACTTATCCTCATCTATTTTGTACCTCCTAGGATGCGAGTTTCGAGGATGAAATTGATTTTGAGGGGAGGGTGATGTAAGGTATGCGAAATTTTGAATTTTTAAATAATTGGCTTATTACTAAATTGAATATGATAAAATGAAAATAGGGTTTTGATTAGTTTTTATGCTAAGTATTTAACCAAGTACGAAATGTCTTTATTAAAAGTAGAGGATTAAATTAATCCAACCCACAAAATTGTGGGCTAGGAAGGAAGTGGGAGATGGGAAATTGGGCCGAGAAGCTCGGCCCAAATCCTCACTAAAATCAAACCGGCCCTCCCACATGAGGTAGGGTATATGCGGCCATGCAGGAAGGTTAAGTAGAGGATGACCTAGAAAATCTGTCCAAAAACTCATACGAAGGAGAAGGGTGGCAGATCTAGAAGAAGAGGAGTTGGAATTGCAGATTTACATGCCACGGTAGGTGATCATTCCTTGTTTGGTAAGGGGTGGGCAGAGGTTGCAATACGGCCACATGGATTCACTCATCGCACCAATTTTGGCGTGGTGGAGCTCATTCCGTTGGAGATGAACCAAGGGGAAATTTCTCCAACCGAATCGCAAGTCTGCTCGATTGTAATGTGGTTGGATGCATGAATACTTGAATGCTGCAAATATATTCATACTTATGCAGTTTGTGAGACGTTTTTCTATCACAGAGGTGAGTACGTGAGTTTCTCATCTCATTCCTACTTGGAATGGTTAGATCAACATTGGTTTTGATGTTGTGGGTGACGGAAGAGTTGGATGTGCATACATGCAACCTACTCTTCGTGAATGATCATGGCAGTGCTTGATATATTTGAGCTTCGATGGTTGATCGTAGTCTAGCTAAGTGATCTGAGTATATGAGTGGTTTTGATCCCCTCCTTAAGTGAATAATCTGAGCTGCATGTTGATGTGTTCATGGTGGTGTATATGAGACAATGGCCACACAGTGAGGCTAGATGAGTTCATACGAGAGAGACGCCTCTGCCATATCCGAGCAACGATGAGATTATGTCGGCGAGAGGCAGAGTTATGAGAACGAGAGAGACTTGAGCGAATAGAGAGACGAGTGGTGAGGCACCGTGAGCAGCAGAGAGTGAATGAAGAGCGACAAGAGAGATGATGATTTTGGCCTAAAGAGTGACGGCTACGACGAGAGTTGAGGTGCTTGAAAGGGGCAAAGAGTGAGAGTGAAACGAGAGAAGGAGAATAGAGAGTTGAGGGTTGATCCTTTGAGATTCTGAGCAGCAGCAGGAATCCAGTATGACTTAGGAATACCTTGAGATTTGTGTGACGTGGCTACATGGAAATATGATTTGTTTCGCATGAAATTAGAGATATACTTGTGTTGATATAAATGATATGTGTGGGTGTTTCATGGAGGAAATGAAATTGCATGATGATGTGAAAAGTATTCGTTTGGTTACGGATTAGTAAAGTAGGTTGCGAGTATTTGCATGGTATCACTTTTGTTATGTGATATATGACCTGCTAGTGTGTTAGACGTTGTAATTCATGTTGTGAATATGAGAAGCATTTGTTCGATATTGTACTTGCATGAAGAATGGGTGCGTGTGGTAAGTCATGACTACTGTTTGCGAGTTATGTGACCTGCAGCATGTTGGACATGGAAACTACTTTCGAGTTGTATGAGTTAATAGATGAACATTATGAGATCATTTGTTGTATAGTTGCAAGATATGTTCACATATAGTAGTTAAGGGTGGATATCACCAAAGCATTGATTACCTACTGAGCCTTTTTGGCTCAAGAATCTGCTTGTATGTTTTCTTGCAGAGTCGGGGTGGCGTTGATCCAGTTGGAGTATTATGACGATTCGAGGAGTACTTTGCTTTATTTTAGTTTGAGTCGTTTATCTAGACAGGTTATGGATGTGACTATTCGGGTTTGGCATTTTAAATGGTGGCATGTATTGGGCCTGGAGCCCTTTTAAATGCTTTGCTAAAGTTAGACTTGCAGAATTTGCAATATTCAATATTTGTTGAAATGGAATTATTGATTAAGTTAAAGTATTGGGCTCGGGTATAGCTTGAGAGCTATACTGCCATAGCGAACCCACATTATTATATTATAAGGAAGCTGGGTTCGTTACAAGAACAATATAGCTCTCCTCTTCAAACTTGCATGTGACATCATAGCCCCAAAATCAAACTGTGGAAAGAGATCCTTTAGGGCGAAGTACAACCTGTCGAAATCCATCACCAGCCAGCCACAACCGAAGAAACCAGGCTCACAGCTCTTCCAAAATCTCCAGAAGATATGGATGCTACTGACGGAGGGCATCCCGTTGAACATTGGTGACAAAAGACAATGTCGATTTTGGATAGACCAGTGGGTACCGTCTGTCGGCCCGCTGATCAACCGTGTAAGTCAACTTATCCCACCTAGGGCTGTGCAACCAGTTGGTCGGTATCGGCCTGGCCTAGAACCGATACCGGTACCGATCCCCACCCGGTACTGACTTTTGGAAACAGAATCCTATCATTCTCCAAGAAAATTGGTCAAGCTTCTCCCCCGGATACAGAACTGTGGCCTTATGGGTTGGCCTGTAGGAAGCGTTAAGGCTCGGCATCCGTCAAATTTGCTGCTTCAACGACTCCACCCAAGCCATATTGTTGGCTCATCCGGAGAGCAGGGTCAGGAACCACCTGGCCACAAGGATCAGGTTACTACAACTCAAGTTCAAGCAGTGTGAGATTCGCCACCAGCGAGAAGGATCAACAATGAAGCGGATGCGCTTACTAAAAGGGGACTCACTCTGCTGAACTTTGTGCTAAGCAGAATCACATTTCAAGATCTAACTAGTGAATCCTGAATCAGAGCATACAATCCAGGGGCAAACTATGGAATACATCCAACCGGAGTCCCAAACACCCTCTAGCTGCCTGTATCTTTTTGATCCTCCATAAATCAGCATGATGGAATCATCGAGTGCAGGCGCATGTCCCACTTTGTTTCATTTTGTTCCTTTCCTTGTAACTGCGGTGTCGAGCCTCCCCAATATATATACAAAAAGGCTCGTACTCCGACCGGGCTTTGATGGCTTCATGACAGACAATTCTGTTGCACATTTTTTCCTTATGGTCGGTTTAGTAGCAAAGATTTGGGATTTCATGAAATTATCCCACTAAATTCATTTAGTAGTCGGGAAAGATTTTTCCAGATTAACTGGGGTCGACCCGGAAAAATGTGGAATTTTGGACAAAAATCTTTCCTTCAAAAACATGTTGGATTTTATGGAAATATTTGAAATTTTGTGAAATTACTAATTTCTCTCGGAATAATTGGACAAGTAACCTCCACGCAAATCTTATTTCGAAATGTAACCTCCTATTTCATAATTGATTTACTTTTATTTTTTTTACTTAAAAGACATTAAAAGAAAAGTAAGAAAAGAAATAAAATACTAAACTTTCTTAATACCTTCTAATCAAGTCAGTAGCCAGAAGACGATTTTTTTACTGTATTATCTCCGACGGTGAAAAAATTTAGAGTTTAAAAGTTCAAACCATGAGTGCCATCATCGCAGCCTTAGCCAATTCAGTTACCGTTATTGTCGTGATCGCCTCTGACCTTATTGCCATCTCATTCATCGACTTCCGTGCCATCATCGCTTTTGCAACTGCCTTCACCTCCGAAGCCGCACGCCTCGTCGCCCTGTGCAACAACATTGCCAAACCAGGCAATTTTGCATCCAATACAGCCCTCAACACTGCACTCGACGACCTTGTCGCAGCGATTGCCGCCTTTGACTTTGTAATAGCTGAACACCATGACCCGACATGGTCGGGCAGGTTCAGTCTGGATAACCTCGATGCCACTAATGCAGCCCGAATTATCACCGTCTTTTGGAGCTTATTGCCCAACTTAGCTGCTTTTACCTCTAAACTTCGTCATGTGTCCGGCACGATCGAATTCTTTGACTTTGCCCTTCAGGCCGAATTACTTGGAGGGCGAGCCATACGCGATGACATCAACCACCGTATGATAGAAGAACACATACTGGGCCCAATAGCTGCCTGTCGCGAACGCTTCGTTCAGAATATTAGAAGAATGGAAGATGATGCCGATCAGCATTGTGGTTCGTTTGTCTCGTCTAACGATACGCTGCCACGGTCACCGAATTAATCGTATCTGGGCTGCTTGTGGATATCAAATAAGAAAAATCTAGTATGTATATAGAATGTTGATGATAATTTAGTCTTGACTATCCAGGTTAAGAATGAATGTGCTACCGGGTTCCGAACGAATGTGCTACTTGGTTCCGAACGAATGTGCCACCGGGGTCCGAACGAATATGCTACCGGGTTTCAAACGAATGTGATATTAGGTTCCAAATAAATGTGCTACCGGGTTCCGAATGAATGTGCTACCTGGTTCCGAACGAATGTGCTACCAGGTTTCGAATGAATGTGCTACCGGGTTCCGAATGAATGTACTATCGGGTTCCGAACGAATGTGCTACCGGGTTCTGAACGAATGTACTACTGGGTTCCGAATGAATGTACTACCGAGTTTCGAACGAATGGATTGTTTTTGTTTTTTGATAGGTACGAATGGATTGTTTTGATTTTTGAAATGAAAGTTGATGCGACAAATATGAATCACGCAGATACTCAAGCATACACAATCGGCAAGTAATATAACCTCGACAAGCAAGGGTCATCTCCCAAAGGAGTAGGACCTCATCATGTTTTGCCTTGAACACAATCAGAGAAACCGAACTTGAGTGTATTGATTAAACTACAAACTGAAAGTAAAAGACACTAAATTATTATTCAAACTAAAGAACCACTGGTTGAATTCATTTACAGTCACTTGCATACAACAATCGACTAGAAATCCTTGACGAGAGAGTTGAAACCGAACAATGGTTGGAGGGTAAGCTCAAGGCAGGGTATTTTGCCTCAACCAGTGTAACATTGGTGTTCATACATGCATTCGGGTCTGCTTGTTCATTCATTCCACGGGACTTAAGTTTATCTACTCCTCATGAGCAAGTCATATAGCTACTCTAAACCTCAAAGAGGTGACATTGAATTCTTGATTTAACTATCCCCATTGTGGCATCTGCACTTAGACATGCTGATGATCATATGCTTAGAGTCTAACCGAGCCCTTGTTATCGAGTTACCGAGACAAGATTTCGAATTTAAATGGGAGATATGCAAGATCTAACCTAAGCTAAGGCAAGCACTCATACAAACGGAAGGTAGTCAGACGAGTTCACTCTTTCACACCATAAACCATGCTTTAGACATCCATCAGTGCAAGCGTTAACAAAGGAGACCGAACAAGCTAGGAGACCTCAACCTCCCATTCACTACAAGCTCAAGCATACTCAAATGAAATGGAACAAAACGAGGACATTAAATACATGCAGAATACTTAATAATATCACATAGTTGTGGCTCAATTGAGCCTCAAGCCAAATGAAGTTAGCTCATGCTCGAGGTATGAGCTCGAATATACAGATTAACAGTCAAGAACAGAGCCATGATACAAGGGTGAAAAGCAAGAAATCAGAGTCCCCCTGTTGTAGAAATGATGAGCTACTTCACTTGTCGGAATAGGCTCGCTAATCGCCGGATTTGCTCGAAGTGGAAGGGTTGTAATGTCTCGAATGAGTGTTCAGTTCAGTTCCTTAACCCTTTTCCGTAAAGGGAATGGTTGCACCGAAAGAGACACTTCTGCCCCTCTGCTTAGCGCTCAACTTGCTGTATTTTCCCTCCTAAACACTTAGCACGAAATCATGTTGCTCGGATGGGGAATTGGGCTTTTGGGCCGGATGACTTCATTCTTGCTGTTGTGTGGGCTTGCGTTCATGTTATAAGCTGGCCTATTGCTCTTGATCAGCCAATCCTGTATTCCTCGTGACCCGTCCAACTGCCTTGAATGCATCGTATTCGAATTATGTCTGAATATGCATCAAAAGAGGTGCATTTTGGCAAAAGTGTTGATCTTGTGGTCTCTTGCTCCAACCTAGGACAAATGAGCACAATTTATCCATAATGGAGGTGTTAGATGTGTAAAATGATGCAAAAGGATAGGCAAAATGAGCTCCAAATGGAGTCTCATCAAAAGTCCTAACTAACTCTGTCATTCGCGATGACATCAACCGCCGTATGATGAACGTTAAAGTGAAACGCATCATAAAAAACACGTATGGTCTCACTTGTAAAAAACACATATGGTCGCGCTTGTATCGAATGACGTCCTTAGGAAGGGGCGCATATGAAAACGAAAACGAAAAGACACATATAGGAGCAGGCCGAAAGGCAGAAAGACACTTTTGAGGGCAAGAGAGCCATTTCATTTGGAAGGTGTAAAAAAATGTATTGTCGCGCGATTCCCACGATACAGCACACCATTCTGAAATCATATACGTGTAAAGTACGTATGGTCGGGCGATACACGCGTGAGTAATGAAATTTGAAAAATGTGAATGGTCGCGCTTTTATCAACGGGCGCCAGCGAGGGGCGAGTATGAAGATGAAAAGACACAAAGGGTAGGAACAGGCTGGAAGGCGGAAAGACGCTTTGGAGGGCAATAGAGTAATTGTATTCTATTTTTATTTTTGTTTTTGTTTTTGTTTTTTAATTGCATTTGAAAATACTGGAGTTTAGTTTATTGCTGCCCCATAACACATACGTGTAAGCGAGTATCCGAGGTGAGACAACCTCGACTACAGCCCATAATTTCATTTTATACGTAATGAGAAAACCTCGACTATGGTGATAGGAATGAATATACTATCTGAGGTGTGTGCGGGGAGCGAGTGCCGAGTATCGTGGCTGTTTATATTCATCTTTGCTACTGTTTGCTGTTTCAAAAGGCTTTATTTCTTCATTTTCATCATCTATGTGAATGACATCAATACAATTTGCCATCACTAGAAGTGCTGCAGCGAGAAATTAGGGCCCCATGGCAAAGGTAGCTGTAGAACAGAGCATGAGAATAGTTGGTCATATATGGCCCTATCCAGACTCCAGAGTTGGTTTCCTTCTTACGTCGTGGAAAAAGGGTCATTCCGATATCAAGCGCATGTTCTAATCCATGGAGCGATACTGCACCTGAATGTCAATTAGGGGTAACTCACTTTATCCCGGAAGACGCACCAATACCACTTCACCGGTAAACAAACTGTTTGAGGGAAGGGGGTGTAATTGGCAAAAGGCTGCTTGTTTGTCTTTCGAGATAAAGATAACTGCACATAATAATATGGTATGCCTTATTCTGGCAGGGACAGAATCGGAGAAAAAAGCGGCACCATTGGCAACCATGTGTTACGATACGATTTACGAATAAGGAGTAGGTTTTCTTGGTTGTTCAACGTATCTATTTATAGAACAAGATCTTGAATGATCATAATTGTTCCAACTGTTCTCCAATCACAATAGAATCTCGAAACTAATCGCTCTGTTCATGGAAAGATGTGTAGTCTATGAAAAGACTACACGCGCAGTCTATGAAAAGACTACACGCGCAGTGTTTTATTTTATTTTATTTTGGATAAGTATTAAAATAATACGTATTTGAAATGTTAAGTAGAAGATTTTGGATTTAGGGTAAGGGTCCGACTGAGGTATTCGAGTTAACCACGAATGCATCGTGATTTTGTCGACTGATGAGTTATTTCCGACTTTGCTATTCGGGTATTTAATTATGGCTAAAATATATATTTAAAAAAAACTCTAATTACTCTATTTGACAAGCTAAGAGAGT
>JAOYMZ010044335.1:0-14797 GCA_025802335.1 Pinguicula primuliflora | reverse complement strand
CCGTGGTTTTTCCCCTGATTTATTTAGGGGTTTTCCACGTAAATCTGTGTGTCTTATTTATCTTCAGTATTATTTCCCACAAATTATTAGCTGCAGTTTGGCTCTATCGGTCCTATTTTCACAACACTGCCACAAGTGTATAGGTATTACAGAATAGAAATAGCATCAAATGATGTCCTATTGAGAAAAAAAATTGAAGAAAGATCGCATACCCTGATGACTGATTTTGGTTCCTCCAGTAGACGGTATAGTATCTGAAATGTAATTGGGATGATGATGGGAGCTGGATATTGGAAACGGGGAGTGTGGAGTAGGGACTGGTAGTTGGAGGCATTTGATAAATTTTTTTTACTGTATCGAATTTGTCGAAATTTATTATTAGCCGTTGGGTCTGCTTCAACGGCCGTGACACGGCCGTTGAAGCACAGATCCAACGGCCAATAATAGATTTCGACATCATAAGGCAAAATTCTGCATCAAAGATTTGGCACCAAAAAAAAAATTCGGCATTTGATCCGGACAAGAAACGATTAACGAGCTTCCCCATCGTAATGGATGGAACTGCTACTTCTTTATTTGGGCTGGACTGGGTGCCCGTTTTCTTGGCTATAGTATTTTGAACCGCAGCCCAATTATCTTTTTATTATTATTACTTAAAATAACAAAATACCGGGGAATTTACAAACTTTATAGAAATTTATTTTTGTACTTATGCCTGTGCGAACTTTTAGTCACGCTGTTTATCTTCTATTAATTATTGAATCTAAACTTTCTAAAAAAATAATCATCTTTTAACATGTTATTTCTCCTAATAAAAAAATGTTATTTCTCCTAAAAATTAGAATAA
Organism: Pinguicula primuliflora; assembly: GCA_025802335.1. Taxonomy (NCBI): domain Eukaryota; kingdom Viridiplantae; phylum Streptophyta; class Magnoliopsida; order Lamiales; family Lentibulariaceae; genus Pinguicula; species Pinguicula primuliflora. The sequence goes on along the minus strand of JAOYMZ010044335.1, from coordinate 13,950 downwards.
GGTTTTTGAAATTATATTAAATTCATAATTAAGATAAAAAATAAAATATCTTCAAAGTGGACTTCGAGAAAGCATATGACATAGTCAATTGAGATTTTTTAAATGATATGAGCAAGTTGCTAGGATTTCCTGAAGAGATGGATTTCCGAGTGTTTGCAATCGTCCACGGCCTCGGTCCTTGTGAATGAAAGCCCATCAAAGGATTTTAAACCGCAGAGAGAGGTGCATCAAGGGATCTCATGACCCCTTTCATTTTCTTGATAGTTGTACAAGCTTTATCTTGGTTGATGGAGAGAGATGTGGAACAAGAACTTTTTGATCCAATGGAGATAGGTAGGGGAAAGGTTAAGTTATCTCATCTTCAATATGCTGATTACTGATGATACCATATTCCTTGGAAAAGGGAGTTGGAAAAATATTAGAAATTTGAAGACTGTACTAAGATGTTTTGAATTGGTATCTGGCCTCAAGATAAACTTCAGTAAGAGTGAATTGATTGGGGTCAACATAGAACAGGAAGTGCTCCAAAATGGCAGAGTTTCTGAACTGCAAAGTTGGAAACATACCATTCATATACTTGGGATTATCAGTTGGTGCTCATGAAAGTCAAGGGGTTATGTGGGAATCGCTTGTTAGTAGGATGAGGAAAAAGATGGTAAGCTGGAGATGCAAAAATCTTTCCATCGGGGACGACTCTTGTTAATTCGCTCAGTGTTATCATCTCAACCAATTTATTACTTCTCTATGTTCCTTGCTCCAAAATATGTCATCCATAAACTTGAGTGAGGTGTGAGGAATGAAGAAAAAAGAGTGAATTGGATAGCATGAGATAAATTTTGTCAACCGGGGATTGGGGATCTCTAGTTTTGAAACATTTAACAAGGCATTATTTGGGAAGTGGATTGGACAGCTGTTGGAAGGAAAGAACACATTGTGGATGAGGCTTGTGAGATCTAAGTATGAAGAGGTTTGGAGCTCATCGTAGGAGGTAGGAGAAAGGTACTAGATGAAGGGGCACAGAGGAGTAGACAGGAAGGAGGGGTGGTGAGGGAACCAAGTGGATGGGAAAAAGGGTGCTCAAAAAAGTCAGTATGGTGAAATGGGGTCCAAAGAGTTGCTAAAGAGGGGTGGGTTGATAGAATGGTGAGCTTAAAAATAGGGGAGGGGAAGGGTGTGTTGTTTTGGGAGGATAGAAGGATTGGTGAGGGCTGGTTGAAGGAGGAGTTCCCGCATCTGTTTGGGGTGGATAACAAACAAGCAACTGTTTTCGAACATGGAAGATGAGAGGATGAGGTATGGAGGTGAAGATGGGAATGGAGGAGAGAGCTGCGTGACTAGTAGTTGGAGGAGTTAGGGGAGCTACAGGATTTATGGGTTATGATATGTAGCACTCCTGGAGTGCATTCTTATAGAAGAAAAAAGAAATAAAGGCAGAAATAGAACAGCTCAAGCAGTCTTGAGAGGAAGAATGTTTCTCTGTATTTTTGATTTCTATAAAACATGCTTTACAATCGTGTACTATGTATGTTTAAATACAATCATGCTGTTAGCTAAATAAGGAAGGAGTTTTGAATACCGCAAATCCTCCTTCGATTACTCCTCAAGAATTGACTGTGAATGCAACAAATTAGGAGCTGATTTGGTAACCGTTTCTCCAATCTGACGTTGAGAAGATTCTCCATTATCACAAAACTTATCCTTAATATTAGATAAGTTATCATCCCCCCTCAAATTAGGCATGGTGTCCATGCATAATTTGTGACGAATCGTGTCCAGTGCTGGCCAAAGTTGAGGCTTGGTGAATATATCAGCAATTTGTTAAGCAGTAGAGATATGGCGAGTTGTAAGAAGACCTAAAGCCACCCACTCACGAACATAATGATAATCGACCGCTATGTGTTTACTCCGAGCATGAAAGGCAGGATTCACGGTCAGAAATAATGCACTTAGATTGTCGCAAAACAATGTTGGTGGCTGAGGAAGAGCAATCTGCAGATCACGCAATAAAAAGGTTAACCACGTGAGTTCAGCAGAAGCTTGTGCACGAGCTCTGTATTCAGCCTCTGTGCTGGACCGTGACACCGTAGGCTGTTTTTTGGATGACCAAGATATCAGGTTGCTTCCAAGATATGTACAATATCCGGTGGTGGAGCGACGGGTAGTCGAACAGTCAGCCCAATTGGCATCCGAAAAACCATACAAGTTCATGTCACTGCGAGCATGTATATGTAAACCAAGATGAGTGGTTCCCTTGACATACCGAAGGATACGTCGAATAAGAGACAAGTGAGCCTGTGTGGGACGTTGCATGAACTGTGAGACAAAATTGACACTATGAGACAGGTCAGGGCATGTCATGGTGAGATATTAGAGGCCGCCGACCATAGAACGATAGAGCGTGGCATCCACATGGGGTGAGGCATCAGGATCAACGGAAGGTTTGGTGCTGAGTGGCGTTTTAATAGGTCTGGAGTCAAGCATCTGGCAGCGCTCAAGCAGTTCAATTGCATACTTGGCTTGGTTTAGGAAGAGGCCATCGGAAGTGGGAGTTATTTGCACTCCTAAGAAATAATGAATGGGACCTAAGTCTGTCATGGCAAAAGAGGCATGAAGCTCAAGAACAAAGTGATTAAGAGTGGCGGAATCATTTCCTGTGTGCAGGATATCATCAACATAGAGCAATAAGGCCATGAAAATGTCTCCATTTTGATATATGAAGAGACTTAAATCGGCAGTGCTGCAGAAAAATCCTGAACTGAGAAAGAGGGTGCTAAACCGGTCGAACCAGGCACGAGGAGCTTGACGTAGCCCATATAATGCTTTTCTGAGCCGACACACATAATCAGGATACTGGGAATTGACAAAACCAGGGGGTTGTTGCATATAGACTTCCTCAAGAAGAGTCCCGTGCAAGAAGGCATTTTTGACGTCCAGCTGGCGAATAATCCAACCGTTAACAGTTGCTAAAGAAAGAACCATTCGAATGGTGGCAGGTTTTATAACCGGAGAATACGTTTCATTAAAATCAACACCGGGCTGCTGGGTGAACCTACGAGCTACTAACCTTGCTTTGAGACGATCCAATCCTCCTGCGGCATTTAGTTTCACTTTATAGACCCACTTGGAACGGATGATATTCATACTGTCACTCGGCTGAACAAGATCCCATGTGTGATTGTTTATAAGTGCATTATATTCATCCTGCATAGCTCTTGTCCAACCAGGATGTTTTAGCGCCGGCTTAACTGTACGAGGAACCTGGGGAATCGAGGAGTATGTATGAAGAATAGCATATTTAGGATTAGGCTTGTGAATGTCGGAGCAGCTACGAGTGGTCATACTGTGAGTGTGAGGTGGAGAGGAGTTGGGAATTTCATTTGGTTGTGTATCAGTAAGAATGCTCGGAACATCAGAATTTTGAGGAAGGTCCAAAGAGTCTTCAACGACAGTATGCTCAAGTGAAGCTGGAGAAAAAAGTGAAGGTGCTGTTGTTGTGGATGGTACATCAAGGAAAATAGGTGTTGAGACAGAAGCATCATAAGTATTGACAAGAGATCCAGCAGAGATGGCAGATGTGCCTTCAGAGCCTATAGAGGAGGAAATCACAGGATCAACAGAGGTATTAATAGTTGGTCCAGCAGAGATGCCTTCAGAGCTTACAGAGGAGACAACCGCAGGAATAATGGGTGATGCCATTGGTGATATAATGGGAATATCAACAATTTGAGATGAGGGATCTGAGAGTGGGGAAGCAACATCTGATATGGTTGGTGTAGCAGCAACAATTGATAAAAATTCTTTGAACTAGACAAGCGAAAAATCACCAGAATGAGTATTTGGATGCTGATAGGGGAGTATAGCCTCGTCAAAAGCAACATGGCGAGAGATGTAGTAACGATTCTCCAAAGCTGAGTAGCAGCGATACCCCTTATGTCGATCACTATATCCCATGAATATGCAGGGGACAGACTTGCTGTCAAATTTATCCTTGCGAGAGTCCCATGTGTAGGGATAACATTTGGAGCCAAATACTCTCAAGCTGCCATAATCTGGATGTTTTCCAAAGAGGCGGAAGAAAGGAGAATCCCATTGAAGGATTGCTAACGACATTCTATTCATCAGAAATACAGCAGTTTTGAATGCATCGACCCAAATTTTTTTAAGAATGTTAGCATGAATCATCATTGTAATAGCAAGCTCTCGTATCATACGATGACGCCTTTCGACAGTGCCATTTTGCTGCGGAGTATACGGACATGAGATTTGATGAACTATGCCAGATTGTTTGAAGTGTGTTTCAAAGCATTCATTGGCGAATTCTCCACCGCCGTCAGTCTGTACAATTTTAATATGAGCTTGAAACTGACACAAAACATACTTCTCAAATTGAACATATTGTTCAAAGAATTCTGATTTGAGTCTCAATGGATATAACCAAACGAATTTGGTGCAGTCATCAGCAATTGCAGCATAATATTTGAAGCCATGCTCCGATACCAAGAAGAAAAAAGAAATAAAGGCAGAAATAGAACAGCTCAAGCAGTCTTGAGAGGAAGAATGTTTCTCTGTATTTTTGATTTCTATAAAACATGCTTTACAATCGTGTACTATGTATGTTTAAATACAATCATGCTGTTAGCTAAATAAGGAAGGAGTTTTGAATACCGCAAATCCTCCTTCGATTACTCCTCAAGAATTGACTGTGAATGCAACAAATTAGGAGCTGATTTGGTAACCGTTTCTCCATTCTGACATTGAGAAGATTCTCCATTATCACAAAACTTATCCTTAATATTAGATAAGTTATCACTTATCACACTCCTGCCATGTGGCAAGAGTTCATTGGTATGGCAGGTGGGTATTATTCATAACACTTTGTCGGGATCACTGACATAACTAATGAATGGTTGCCACGTGTCAAGAGTGTGATAAGAGTGTAGAATGAGGAGTGTGATTTATCAAAATCCAAGATTTATTATCTAATAGTACAGTTTTGCAGGTTAATGAAAATGATTCTTGGTCATGCTGGGAGACTGCTTCTTCTAGATATGAGGTAAAAGTGGCGAGCAGACTCATCAACGATCAAATACCGGACATGTATGACGAAGAGATGCTTGCTATCCTATGCAAAATGTGGAACAAATATATCCCCAGCAAAGTGTCAATCTTCGCCTGGAGACTCTACCTTAACCGTTTGCCTACACTAGATAACCTGCGTTAAAGAGGCATATTCGACCCTCAAACAAATACTGATTCCCTAGCGGTGTGGAGCAACACAGGAAACCTCCCAACATATTTTTTCGCTTGCTGTAAGTCATAGGAGGTCTGGAAAACTACTTGCAATTGTCTACAGATTTCGGAGTGCACCGATGGAACCTTCCTTCAGGCCTTCGACACAATGAAGCCCAGTGGTGTTAATGGCTCAATCTGGATATCTATATGGGTGGCTGTCTGTTGGCTAATTTGGATATCACGAAACGAACTTCATTTCAAGGGCAACGACTCCACTGCAGCAGTCATTTTTTGGAAACAAAAAGCTACTACTTGGAAATGGGTCTAATCCAAGGATGAACACCATTTTATTAATGGAATAGGACAATGGATAATGAACCCAGTGTCATGCCTTATGTGATGTAATTTATATGTATCGGAAGGCTGACGGGAGGGATAGTCTCTGTAATTATTTTTGTTTATAAAAGTTTTGCTTAACCAAAAATATATATATAAAAGATAAAATTAGCCTTATTTTCACCATTAATTAATTAAATTAAAATTATTTTGATAATTTATTATTAATTTTGTAATGTATAATCAATATTGAATTAATTATATTTTAAAAACTTGCATACAATATCGCTCATTTTAAAAATAAAAACAAATAGTAGAATTAATAAAAAAATAGAATAAGCTATGCACTCAGATAGGACCTTCAGCTGATTTGAGTAATAAACTAATGTACACGGATTTTACATCTTACTATGTGCCATTTTTCACTATACTAGGTGAGAATTATTTGGGGTACGATATATGACACTAATGCAGTGACACTTATGTCATACTCATGTCATATGGTAGAAGTTCCTTGCATGCAGCTGAGTATTATTTTTAACACTTAGTCGGGCTCAATAACATGCCTAATGAATTGTTGATACGTGACAAAAATGTGATATAAGTGCAAAGTTAGAAATATGATTTATCATTTTTCAAAATTTTCAAGTGTTGCCTTCTATTTTGGAGGACATAATTGTTTTATGCACATTCTAAGTGAAGCCGTTTCAGAATTAAGAATGAATATAGGCCTTCTTTAATAACTTTTGGACCAGTCAAATACTCTCAGATGGTGATACTGGGCGACAACCCTTCCCCTTTTTCAAATATTGCCTAAACGTCCGTTCATAGCTTATACTGACAATTAAAATGTCTCGCCTCCGAAAATTTTCACATCCAGAACATTACCTCCAGAATAAAAACTGCTATGTCCAGAATCTAAAATCCGACGGTCAAGATCCGCCTTCCAAAAATATTATCATCTCTCTTCGTCAAATTGACGAAGAGAAAAACAAGTCGTTGAAAAATTGTTGTTAAGGAGACAACTCCGGCAGCGACAGTCCATCTTTGTTGAAGAATTTTCGGCTCCATAGGGCAAGAGACGAACTCCAGCCGTCCATCTTTGTTGAAGAATTTTCGGCTCCGTAGGCCGAGAAATGAACCCCGGCCGTCCATCTTTGTTGAAGAATTTTTGGCTCCGTAGGCCAAGAGACGATCTCCGACAGTCCATCATCTTCAACAGTAGTCATCTTCTGATTCATTCTTCAACAGTAGTCATCTTCTGATTCATTCTTCAACAGTAGTCATCTTCTGATTCATTCTTCAACAGTAGCCGTTTAGCTCGGCCTTCGCAAATTCGTTTCATAGACTTCTTCATTCATGATTTTTTAATTAAGTAATGTTTTTCTTGTTACATTTTCAGCCCACAAAGTCAGGTTCCAAGATCGATTCATGATTCATGCTTTTTCTTCGATTCAAGTTCATGCTTTTTCTTCGATTCAAGTTCAGGCTTTTTCTTCGATTCATGATTTTTGGAAGGCGGGTCGAATTTTGGCATTCCTTCCGACCCGCGGTTTCTCATTAAAAAAGCAGGATAGATCTTGGCCGTCGGATTGAATCCGACGGCCAAGATCAAGATTCTGGACATAACAACTTTTATTCTAGATGTAATGTTCTGGAGGAGAAAATTACTCGTCTCGCCTCACCTTTTCTAGAACCATGCATATATTTAAGGATTTTGAAGTCATCGTTAAAAGAATGAGGCATAATTGATCTTCAGATCATATAAAAAAAATGTTGAATTCTTGGATATTATCTTTCTAATAAATAATAGGTACTTGTACATAAATTTTGATTATATATTTCTGGATATTTAATTAATAATAAACTATAATAAATGCGGTACCTTGGGTGAAGGTAAGAAAGATGTAGTTTAATTTTAATAATTTTTTTATTTTGATTATTCTGATATTATATTTTTATTTTTCCTTTTATTACAATTGGATTTATCTGGTGAATTACTCATCATTTGTTAAAACGGACATCACCATAATAATCAGTACGTCGTAAACTTCGATATAAGATGTGGCTTGATACTATTCTAGTTTAATTATTTTTATTATTTTTTATTTTTAATATGAAGTTATAGTTTGTTTGATATTAGGGTTTGTTTTGGCACCGAAGGTGCCATAACTTTAATCACTATTTTTTTATTAGGGTGTAGGATTTTTAGAGTTAAGATTTAGGGTTTATAGGATTTAGGGATTTAATTTTTCGACGGCAAAATCGCCGTTATATTGATTGTCATTTTCGAATAAAGTTTATCATTTAGGGTTTATAAAATTTGAGTTTATCATTTAGGGTTTTAGTTTTTTGACAACGAAGCTGCCGTAATATTAATTATTATTTTTAAATAAAGTTTAGAATTTATGATTAAAGGGAACCGCATTGAGCTTTCAACATAATTCTTAATCTGAGCTGAAGCATTCAGCGCAGATTATAAGAATGTTTTTTTAATTCATAAATTATATTTTAAAACGGATTGAATTTCATTCCCTGTTGGGTTAATCAATACAAAATGGAATTCGGAAAATTATTTTTTAGATTTTAAAGATGAGAAAAATAGAGACACTCAGAATAAAATTAAAAATATATTAACTGAAATATATTAAAAATTAATTCATTCATCTTCTCATAAATTCATTATGGTTAATTTTGCCCATAAAATATACTTCAACTGTCTCTTGTGGCATAAAATCGTCCTCAGCCCCAAGATTAGTTTGTTGGTGTGAGGTACCCGCCTCATGATCGTGTTGCATCCTCTGTTGACTGGTAGGAGCCTGCGTAGTAGCTGACTCGTCATCCAATTTGCCTCGCAGCCTTTTATGTAACCTCACACCAACTGATGTTATTGTTAATCATTCTGGAGTTGCTAGGACCGGATGCCTTTTCAAATATATCTTCTGTCTGTAGTGAAATTCTCAGGTGTACAGCCTTATATGTACAGCCGCAATCTCAGCCATCAGATTAGTGTGTGTTTGAGTGACGTGGACAACTACGATTGTAGCTGTACACAAGCTGTACATATAAGGTTGTACACCTGAACATAACTCTCTGTCTGTATATTTAAATATTTATCAGATAAAATAAATATAAAATAAATACTTGGCATCCCGACACCTCTTACATGATTGAATTGGACGTTCTGATAATGATTTGCCCACATGCCAATATATTGATTCATATAAGCTGTCCAATTGCGCTGTTTAATCCTCTCAGTCGACTTCTTGTGTGCAAGTGTTTCTCCTTCAACATCCACCCCTTGCGGGATCACCTGAGTCCAACTAAATTGATGAACAATACGTCTACTATGTGTGATCTCGGCCATATCGCCAAAAAATATGGGTTTGTTGTACGTCCATAGCAAACGATTAAGATCGAGAATATGACTCATCTTCTCATCTGTATATGGGGTGGAATGAAACTACAAATCAAACCAATATAAAAATCAAAATTATACGTATAATTAATAAGAATAAATTAATGATCATGAATAATAAAATTAAGATTATACCTGATAAGTCCCAACGACATCAAATGACATCCGAAGCAGTCGAACTCGGTGTGCCCCTGCATTTTGATTGTTCATCTATGCCAAAAATTTATTCCTGAATACATCAGGAATGTCTGCACGTCTCCGCTATCTATGAGACAGAATGACCTTATCAGGGGTTGGCGCAATGGTACAGAAGCGTGAATAAGCCCATATTTGTTATAATTTAGTTGCGTCGCCCACATTCTAAAAAATTTCTTCATGAGACATGCACATGTGGTTGTACACATAACAACTCACTCTCCTACGTGTGTATCGTCAACAATTTTTCTATATATAAAAGTAAGTCCATATCTATCCTATATCCGCTACTATCCGAAAAAATAATTCCCCCCCTCCAAAAAAATATCATGGCTATGACACCTCAAACATAATAGTGTACGTCTATTTTATTACAATCATTGTCAACTTATATTAAATTTAAATATTTTCCAATCGTGGAAATCTTCATTTTCAATTCGTATATATCACTTTCATCAATAACAATGTCGTAGAACTCCTCCATATAATGCTGGATGCGAGATAACGAACATGGAAGATCAATATCTGGCAATCTATTAATTGAGAATTCTCATATCATAGAAACATCCTGCAATGTGATTGTACACTCTCTGAATGACATCCAGAATGTGTGCGTGCAAGGATGCTATCAATCAATTAAAGCCGTTATAAAATACCAATCTATCTGCATAGCGCAACTTTAATACGCCCCCCAGAACCCAATGACCACTATATAGTCGTCAACCCGCTGATGCAACCTAAACTTACGAATATGTTAATCTGGATGTCTACAGTTAAGTTGTTTGTCAACATATATTTCATCCCTTAAAACATGTGTACTTATATGTCTCTCCAAATCTCCAATAACATCCTGAGACTCGGGGCGATAAAGACGATGACCCTAACTCTGATCCTGACTATAACTCATACTGATATCTAAAATAAATTTGTAATAATAAGAACCATTCATAAGTTTAATAATGTAAATTAATAGTCATTTCTTTAATAAATCAAATATAAAGAATATGCATCCATTTGCGCAATGTATACAAATTATCTTGTAGTATGCAAGCTTTGTTACAGCTCTCCTCGACTAACTGACGTTGAAAATGTTCTTCTTTGTAAATTGAGGGTATGAGATTTGTGTTGTGTGAAATTTAGAACAAGCCCGACTCGGGTGGATTCGGGCCCGTGCATGTTTGTGTGGGTCAATATATAATAAATGTGGGCTTATACTCTTAAAAGCCAAGGTAACAAGGTAATAGGGTGAAGTACCACATATCATTATATACTAATCCATTAATCTGTTTGTAATTGATATTGGACAATTAACTCTAACATTTTCCCGTAAGTCTAACTGGGCAAGCCTTGTTGAGACTTGATTATTTATATTCTATGGGTTAGCCCAATTAACATCAAAGGCTTTATGCCCATCAATAATCTTGACCTTTATATAGCTTGTGTTATTGAGTTTGTTTGTTTTCCCATTTTTTTGTGTGGGTAGGTGTATCGAGGGCCTATGGATTTTTTTTTCCGGTCGTTAGACAATTTGCTGCTCCGATATCAAGTTGAAATTTAGAACAGGCCCGATCCGGATGGGTTCAGGTCCGTGCGTGTGTGTGCGTGGGCCAATATATAATAAATGTGGGCTTACACTCTTAAAAGCCAAGGTACCAAGACAATAGGGTAAAACACCACATATCATTATATACTAGTCCATTAATCTGTTTGTAATCGGTATGAGACAATTAACTCTAACACTCTCCCGGAAGTCCAACTAGACAAGCCCTGTTGAGACTTAATTATTTATATTATATGGGTTAGCCCAATTAACCTTAGAGGCTCTAGGTCCATCAACAATCATGACCTTTATATAGCTTATATTATTGGGTCTACCTTTTTTTTCCTCCCATTTTTTTGTGTGGGTAGGTGTATCGAAGGCTCATGGATCTTTTTTCCTGTCGTTAGACCATTTGTTGTTCCGATACCAAGTTGAAATTTGGAACAGACCCGACCCAGATGGGTTTGTGCCCGTGCGTGTGTGTGCGTGTGCCAATATATAATGAATGTGAGCTTACATTCTTAAAAGTTAAGGTACCAAGGCAATAGGGTGAAGAATCACATATCATTATATACTAGTCCATTAATCTATTTGTAATCGGTATGAGACAATTAACTCTAACATTGTGCTGGTGAAAAAAGGAGAAGGAGAGGGACTATTTATAACAGGGGCGGGCTTCAGCGCGGCTCCAATGCCAATTTCTTGCGCTCACCATGTCGTGCGTGAAATCTGATTCAGTGCGGTAGAATATTTTAACAATTAAAATGCTGTGACAGGTACATTCACAAATTAACCTTTTAACCACGATCTTTTATCACTATTTTCAAATAATGAATCCATACTATTCTGCAATATTAGTATGGAGAGGTATCTACAAAAAAAAGTATGGAGAGTCTTCCCATATATTCTGGAATGCAAATTGGAATAGAATTGGTGCACGACTAATCACCCACTCACCTCACCATCCATCTACGATGATATTGCTCCTCACCACGAACACGAAAACTCCGCTTGACGTTTCATTGCATTCCAATTTCTAATTCTGCATCTGCAGACATCGCGAAAACCCTCCTCCTTCTCACTAAAAACCTTACGCAGATCCACAAAATTCCACCCTACCTCCTAATGGAGGATGAAGATATGTTTAGTCCCGACAGTTTTCCACCTCTTCTCGGTACAAAGGATGTTCTGAATGCCGTTCCTGTTGTTATCGCCCCTGATTTGGCGGCAGATCGGGTTGACGCTGGTTCAATGTTGAAAAATGAGGGTTCCGTTCCGCCTCACTCCCTGGTGCTCGGTTCGTCTCGCCCCCCAGTGCTCGGTTCGCCTCCGACGGCCGCCCCTCCATCTTACAAATCCTTCGTTTCTTCCCGGGCGGAAATCAGGATCTCCGAAGATGATGTGGTTCATGGCCACAATGGCAAGGGGCTGACTGTATCCTTTAAGGAGAATGTCCAGGCTCAATTCGTTGCTAATATGGCTTCCACACTGATAATCCGTCCACTGGTAAGTCTGGAATGGGTTTTCAAGCTCTCCAAAATCGGCTCAAATCTATTTGGCAACCAAAGGGCAATTTCAAGCTCGTCGATATCGCTGACGGATTTTATCAGATTTGCTTCACAAATGCTCAGGATTATCAGAAGGCTCTATTCAAAGGTCCGCACATTTTGGGTAGTCGGCTGTTACGGGTATTTCCATGGCATAAAGAGTTCGATACGAAAGCCGATCATGTCGAGTCCGTTGCTGCTTGGATCCGTTTCCCCGGGCTACCGACACATTACTATCATCGGGACTTACTGGTGCAGATCCCCAAGCCGGTGGGAGCATTCATCAAAGCTGATTCCCATACATTGGACGGGGACCGAGGTTTTTTGCTCGTATAGCTATTCGGCTGGACCTTCGTCAACCGCTTACGCTATCAGTCACAGTCGATGGGAAGCCCTCTCCAGTGCAGTACGAGGACTTACACGAGATTTGTTATTCTTGTGCGCGCTACGGTCATGCCGCTGATCAATGCACCTTTAATCCGGCACACAAGTCCAGCTCTGATTCATCTAATATGCCGAGCTCTAGAGATCCTACCCCTGACCTTCCCTCCAAAGATTGCGAGACACAGAACACTCCGACGACAGTTCCAGTGCCCCCCCGGAAGACGCAAGACGTGCCCTCGGGGGGGTTTGAGACTCACCATCTAGGACAGTCCGCTATCATTGAGGATATCACTGTCCCCGGACCCTGGCTTATGGCCCCCAAGCATGTCCACCGTCCAGGACGTGATACCTTCCTTCCCCCCGACCTATCCCCGGAGCCACTAGATCCTCTGGTCGCTTTGCTGTTCTGGACTCATCCTTAGACGATACTGATGCTCTTCCCTTTCTTTCCGCTGCAGGTCTGGCAGATCAGCGAAATCTTCGGGCTAACACTAGTGCTACCTCAGCGAACAACAAGGTCAAGCGTAAGCTCAACACTCACAAGCATATCAAGGATGCTAATTGGACCGTGCACCCAATTTCTGGGATATCTCCTAAATCTATCATGCCAAGAAGGAGCTCAAATCAGTCTGCCAGTTCATCTTCAGCACAGGAGGTCGCTCTCACAGTTTTAGAACAAGTGCCTACTCGTTCAAAGACAGTGGTGATGGCTGATGTACCAAACTCTGATCCGCAGCATGTCGCAGTGGTCGTCCCGCACCCTACCTTCGAGCTATCTACTGGTTCATTTCCTCGATTTTCATACAAGCAGTCTGACCCTAAGGGAGTGTATCTAAAGAAGTTGAGTCTGGCCCGAGACGCTGCCTCGAAGGCAATGGACACTGACCAGATTTTAGCATCAGAATCAGGGCCCTCTGACAAGTTTCTAGCACCAGAATCAGGAGCCTCGGACCTAGATATGGACTTGGATCGTAAGGCATTACTGAGCGCTGCGGAATCTGGTGATGCAGCCAGCACGGAGGAGCATTCGGATCCTATGTTGTAGGGTTACGATCCCTTGGGGGAAAGGGGTGCGCCCCAATAATACTCAAGGTGGTGGGCCTTTTTCTTACCCTCATGGATTTACACATTATATCTTGGAACGCCCAAGGCGTGAAAAATCCGACTACTATTTCCGCTCTACGTGATATTATTAAATCCCACAGGCCTTCGATTATTTTTATTCTCGAGCCACGTATAAGTGGTATATCAGCTGATCAGATAATTAGAGGGTTCGGCCAAGGCTTTGATCATTCTTT